>JAODAL010000735.1:0-277717 GCA_025379985.1 Phyllomedusa bahiana | reverse complement strand
AGAACAACCCCCATCAAGATGACGTCCCCTGTGAGTCTCTGGTCAGGGGTAAGTTTACTTCTGTGTTGAGTCAGTGCTGTATTCATGTGATGGTGACCTGACTACTGGGGATGTGATTGGTGGGGTTGTAGGTTATGTTGGTGCTTATGTAGTGTCAGTGTGGGCTTGTCCCGGATTGTAAAGCAAGTGCACACCTGACTCTGTGATGAGGGTTTCTCTGCACCACTTTTTCTTTCTTGCTTGTGTGTAGGGGGCTCTCACACGGAGCGGTTTTGGTGCGTTTTTTGTGGAGAAATGTTCAGCATTAACTGCTCTGCCTTTCTGCACAAAACCGCACCGAAAACCCATCAAAAATGCACCAAAAACACTCCGTGTGAAAGCAGCCTTATAGTGTGGTTTATTTTAGAAAGTGGCGAGGTGCGAGAACAAGGGACATTTTTTAAGCGGATATTGTATGTGGGCTGCTGGGGGCTTAGTGCCAGGGCTGATTTTTATTCCCAGTCCGGCCCTGCACACCTGTGTTAATGGAGCAATCACTGAAACGATGTTAGCTGCTCCTTTTAAGGCAGGCCTGCAATGAAGTGGAAATGTGTTTGGGGGAAAAAGTTCATTTTCTAGGCAACTATTGACTTTGCAATTAATTGCTGTTAAGCTGATCACTCTTTATAACATTCTGGAGTATATGCAAATTGCCATTATAAAACCTGATGCAGTAGACTTTGTAAAAATTAACATTTGTATCATTCTCAAAACTTTTGGCCATGACTGTATGTGACAAGTTCTCTTTAAGAACAAAAATGTTTTTTTATTTCAAAATATAGTATTGAGACTCACCTCTATTAGTAGCGGTATATACATCAGGGATACCTCCTCCTCATTGCAAGTCCTGTATTTCCTTCATGCACGGAACGATGACCCCCAACCTCCAGGCAAAGCACCAACGTAGCAAAATAATCGGATGCGATCCAGCAAAGATGAAAAAAGACGGACTACTTTATTGCAAAAACGGATACAGAGGGTTAAAAATAGACGCTACGAAACGTAGCTGACTCATTTTGGGCTGTCACAATCTAGCCCTTGTTCTTTTCATCTTTGCTGAATCGCATCCGTTTATTTTGCTACGTTGTTTTTTTTTATTTCACCAACAATTTACTATTAGGTCAATGGGATGGCATGAAAAATGGCCAGAAAGCTGTGTGCGTGTTTTTTGGTGCGGATACATGTCCAAAAACTCAATAGTACTTTATGATGCAGAAAAGATTAAAAAAAATTAATCATAAAAACGTGTCAAAAAATTAAAATCCTCGGGTTCTTGTATAAAATGCTGTTCAAATACTCGTCGGACTACGCCATTTTAGGATTCAGAATCTGACGAGTATTTTGTCCTTTGACGTACCCTAGCGGTTTCTCTTGATATCTTCCAAAGAGCAATCCAGAATTGGAGGAGATATGGTGGAGTCGACGAGCAATTGGCAGATGCCGCTGAAGTTACCTGTTGTGCGTATCCATTGTAATATCCTGCTAACTTAATGGGAAAACTGCCCTCACAACATAGACAAATTAGCCATTCACATGATGGACAGACGTTCTGTGATCCTACAAAAGGCAGGAAGCCCGGCTAGAAGTGGTCCCCTCAAAAAATTGACCAATAAAAGTATGCATTTGTCTGTACAAATGCATACTTTTATTGGTCAAATTTTTTTTGCATTTTCTGCTTTATCCAAAAATGAGTTGTAAAGACAGGTTGCTGATTCGAGGATATTCACAAGAGATGAAAGGCTCCTTTTCTGAAGAGCCTGCTCTATTAATACAGAGACACCACATGATGGAGGTGGCATTTGGTTGCCCCAGGCCAGATTTCCATACATTGCTGAGAGCTGCTGCTCGAAGATTTGTGTTGTCAGTTTCAGAATTGAAATTCTGTCTGGCTCTTCTTTTGTGATATTACCTCTAGTGCCCAACTTAATAACAAATCTCATTTTCTTGGCAGTGTCGGACAACTTTTTATTTTCTTTTAATATATGGAATTTGCATTTATAACCCCCAGGCCTTTTTTTTTTTTTTTTCTTTTTTTTTTTTCCAATAGGGAAATCTGATAGCAATCTAAAAATAATGGGTATTAAGAGCGTAATGCCTGCCAGTGCTTTCCAGATCCCACTGGGGTCCTTATTGCCAGAATTTTAGGTTTTTTGGGGTGAGGTGGGTTTGTGGTTTTAAATGAAGGTGGGGGGTGTCGGCCCTTTAGATGTTTGATTTGTGGGTGAAATTTGTTTACTTTTGGTTTTTAAAAAATAAAAATTTGTATCCCCTTACTCCCCCCTACCCTTTTTTTTGGGGGGGGGTTTTCACCCCTTAATTCAGGCGCAGGCCGGTTTGGGGATAAAGTTTGATCGGCCTTCATTACCAATCCCGGTCGCCCCGGGATAAAAAAAATTTTTAAATTGTTTTTTACGGGGGAAAAATCAAAATTCATTACTGTCCTTTCCGTCTTGTTCGTCCCCGGGTTTCAGTTCCTCTTGTAAACTCCCCCCTCTCCAATCGTCCTGAATGCGGGCAGCCGGCTCATCTTTCTTTCCCAGGCGCTATACTGATGCCTCTCCCTGGTCAGTCATGCCTGGTTCCCCATTCAGTACAGGATGCAACATAAACTATCACCACCCTAAAGCTTCCATGCTGCCCCTCCTAATCTCCCCCCTCATCTCTATCTACCACCCTCCCGGGGCTCCGCTCTGCTGTGATCTTAGACTTAATGCCACATTTCATCCGAACCTCCAGCCGTCCCCAAGATTTCACACGTGCGGCACCAATTTTTGGAATATGTCCCGCGGGGATCAGGCACATTCACAACCCCTATGTTTTAGTGGGGGCCCCTGGAATACTTGGTTCAGTCTGGCCTACAAAATTCAGAATAGCTACCCCCCACCCCCCCCCACACCAACACACCCCTTTTAGCGCCCACATTTTTGTCCTCCCTAGATTGGACTTTTTCTGTATATAGATGTACTGTCAGGGGGGCAGGTTCATCGATTCTATATAAACCCCCCCAATTTGTCACAGGGCGGCCTTGTAAACTAGCACACTTCCCCTTCATCCCCCCGACACCCTAATACAGGCACCTCAAAATATGGCACCCCCCCAGCTGTTGGGAAACTGCAACTTCCATATGCATTTATTAAATCTATAATGGGGGGCATGATGGGATTTTTTAGTTTCCCAAAAACATGGAGGGCCGCAGTTGAGGTGCCTGCCCTAATAGATTGTAAGCTCTTGTGAGCGGGCCCTCACCATTGGTCTATTGTAAATAGCTTTTCATTTTGCAATGTATGTCTTTTTTTCTGTACATATACCCTACAAATTGTAAAGTGCTGCGCTATATAAATAAAGGTTGTTGTTATTACCGCTACCATGTAATACCACCATATACTTCCCCAAGTAGTCATTCCATGCACTAATAATGCTGCCATTCAATGTAAATATTACTGCTATACAAATGCCATTGCAAAGTGCCTGGTTTTGAGCAAGTTTACATATCCAAATCCTTAAATTCCAGCCCATAGAAATGAAATTGTCTCCTCTATTGGTTTTAGGGCTTGTTCACACGGAGTTTTCACTTTGTGTGAACAAGCCCTAACAGTAAAAAAATGTTATAAAAATCCATAGGCAACTTGAGACCATTTACATTCAATTCTGTTCGAATCTTGATTACAGCACAAACACCAATATGTTTGAATAAAAAAAAGTCCTGATTAAAAAAATTGGCCCCGGGTGCCCCCAATGTCATCTGGGAGGGGGCCCTGCCTTTTCTGGCTGATTGGGAAGTCTCTCCCTAGATGTTTACAAGGAGCCCTCCCTCTTTTATGGTGCTCTTGGTTTGGGCAGCCTGAAATCGGTGACTGTTTCGATTAACCCCTAACCCATTGTACTTTTAGGGTGTACGAACCAAGAACATCCACTGTTCCCTCGCCATACATCATTGCCATGGCCATTGTGACCACAGCCTCTAAATCATTAGGGACGGGTTTGGTGCTTGCTCTCTCTTGCCATCCAATCACCACCATCACCACGCAATTGTGGGGGTGTTTTTTTTGGTTCATATTTAAAATGAGGCCTCCGGGTTTCTTAATACCCCCTGCCTTGGGCAAAAATTTTAAGGGTTTAAAAAATTTGTTTTAAAAAAAAAAATTTTTAAGTTACATAAAACCCTCTTTATTGTATTAAAAAAAATAAAAAAGAAAATTTTTTATTTTAAATTGGTATCCCGTTACCCCTAAAGTCGGACTGCGGGACCATATCCTATTTTTTCCTGAATAAAAATGAAAAAAATATATATTACATTAGAGAACATTTGAATTCTGTGTTTTTTTTTTTTTTTTTTTTTTCTTTGGGTCATTCTGCCTCCTAGAAAAATGTAAATTAAAAGTGATCTAAAATTCATGTGCTCCAGAGGGGGCCCCTTTAAGAACTACGTTTTGGGGCCCCACAAAAAAAGACCCAAATCCGTATTTTTTAAAAAAACCCTTTGAGATTTCGGTTCAATATTTGATAAAAAGAGGGTTTAAAAGCTTCCCCAGACTTTCAACTTTTGATCTCAAATCGGGCATTTTTCCAAACACTATCTTTTCCCCTTTTCAATAGGGGCCAATTCCAGGCCCCCTCCCCTGGGTAAAACCGACCCCCCCATTATAAGTTTAGAAAAAAAAAAAAAACCACCAAAACCTGAAAGCTGCACTTCTTAGAACGCCTGTGAGAGTGGGGGGGTTTGCGGGAAAAAACCAAAAATGGAGGCACCCCTTCCTCCCCATATGGGTTTTTAAAAAATAAATTTTTTCACCAAATAAAAACTTTAGGTTTCTGCACAAAAAACATTTCTGAAAAAATTATCCCAAACCTGGTGAAACGGGGCAGGGCTGTGACCACACACAGACACCCACAAACGGGAACACCCCAAAAGGCACAAAACACGGGCACACAAACGGGAACACACACAGACACCCAACAGACACACACACAGAGACACACACACACACAGAGACACACACTTTATTTTTTTGAAATTGGTGAAGGCTAGATAAATTTTGGTATTACTGTAACTGTACCAAAGCACAGCATAATTTGTCATCAATTCCACACAGTGACCTCCATATAAACAAACCCCTTAAAAAAAAAAAAGGGTGCAATTGCATTTTTCTCGATTCCACACAATTTTTTTTTTTTTTATTTTTCCCCCCAAAAACTTTTGTATGGTGCTTTTAAACAAAAAACTTTAAGGGAAAACCTGTCCCAAAAAAAACAATCCTGCCACGCCATACGGCTAGGTTGATAGAAAAATAAAAAAAAAGTGGGGATAAAATGCAAAATAAAAAAAAAAATGGGTTGGTCCTTAAGGGGTTAATTCTGAATGCACTCCTACTATCAAGAGCAAAAATCTTTTATTTTCAGAGCAAACTCACACATGTTTTGAGGAGCCCCCCACCCCAAACGAAGAAAACCTTGTGAGTTTAAACCCCGTTTTTTATTAGATTTAAAAAGGGTTTGGGAAAATCTGAGGGGTAGAATTTTTTTTCCGATTTTTCCACCGCTTTGCTTAATAATCGACACACTTTGCAAATATGCATTAAAAATATCTTCAAATATTTACCTTTAAAATTTTAAAGAAATTATTGCTTTTAGGGGGTTTAAAAAAAAACCCCTCCAAGACAAAAACCTGATGCTCTTTGCTTCCAGAGTCTGAAGTCTTGTGTTTTCCCCCCCCCGTGAAATTTATTTTTTTGAAAACTTTTTTAAAGGGAAATTTAAAATTTTTTGTTTGTTTTTTTGTAAAAAATTTTAGTTATGTGCCCCTGCTATAGAATTTGGGTTTTAAAAAAATTTTTGTTAAGAATTCTAAGATTCTTTGAAGGCCCAGGTCTTTTTGTTTTTTAAAAAGTTGGGGGTTTTCAATTTTGAAAACATCTGCTTGGGGAGGGGAGCGTTTTCGAAAAGTCCCCTTTCAAATTTGTTCCCCCAAAAAGGGGATGCCGATTTTTTCCCCTTTTTATTTTAGGTACCAAAAAAAAATTTCTTCTTGTTCCCGCTTCCTTTTTTACGAATTTTTTTTTGGGCCCGGTCTCTCTTCTCTAATTCACGTTGGTACTTCTTTCTGTGCAGACCGTTCTACAGCAGTTACTGACATTTCAGCTCTGCTAGCTGCTATTCCTAGGCTTTTGAAAAATGACATATCCAACAGGATGTCGGGCTAAATTTGAGCTAGCAGAGCTTTTTGTCCTGAGAGGAGGCTCCTCTAAGGTGGCTTTCAGGAACATTTAGCATTATTACTAGAAAATAATAGAAATACTGAGAAAATCTGCATATTTTCATATAAAACTGTATTTTTTCTCTCTTTGGTGAGAGAAAAATGTACATGTTGTTAAGACTTGGATTTTTCTACATTCACATTATTATCTGTGTATTTGCTAAAGGAGAAGTGTCTTGGGCAGTACAGGATACAAAAGTTACTTAGCTTTCCTGTTCCTAACAAGGAAAGAGCAGGGGGAAATGGAAAGCTGCAACCCGCTACTAAGAAAGCAGGGTGGTCAGGCCACTGCTGCTGGGCAGTTGGGAAACAACAGTAGAGAAAAAATACTGAATCTTTGAAATGAAGCAAAATTAGAAAAAATGTGTTTGGTAAGGACATTTATTTACCCTTTTTCCTATAGGTGTAAAGCTGATCAATGAGATGGGAATGCCCAAAAGAATGCGTGACAATTCCCATTATAGCTGGTGCTGCTTATCCTAAGACAATATACCAGTTTTGAGGCATTTTTATTAGAAGTGTAAAAGATCCCAGCTGGATATTCATTTGTGTAGTTGTCTTGCTGCACAAATGAATGATTTTAGATTTATAAAATTTTTTCGAAGGCAGCAACGTTTTTATGCTACAATGTGGTTTGATTTTCCTCTGTCTGAAAAGATGCCGAAGGGAAGAAATTATGGATAATAAAAAAAAAAAAAGTCAACTATTAACATTACCTATATTAAAAAGTTTTAGAATAGGAATGTGGTTGCTATGGGCAGGCCAGTGTAATAACATTTTTTTTTTTTTTTTTTTAAAGAAATATTTTGTATATCTATTATAAACCACTCACACTCCCTTTAAAGTGGACCTTGCTACCCTGAAAAGTCTGTTTAGTAAACCCTGGTTTTCAGGGAAAAACAATTCTGGAGTTTTAAAACTTTGTGTTGTCCCTCTGTTATCCCTACTAGAAATGTTTTACTGAATCGGTCAATTGGGTGTCACTATTCCAGTTTTCGAAGGGGGTGTGTCCCTGTAAACCGTCAGCTTTGATTGGATAATGTCCCTGCGCAGGCACCCAACCCCCAATTGGTAAAACCCAGCTGACAGATTATTTCTAGAAAGTATAACGGAGGAACCAGACAACACATATTTGTATGTGAAGATGTCTCAAAATTGTTTCCTGGGAAAAACAAGTATTTCTTGAAACAGACATATTGGGAACAGCCATAGGTGTTCTATAGTCTTTAAACTTCTTATAAGGACTTAGGATGGCAGTGGCCACAGAGCCTGCATAGTGAACACTCCTGTCTATTAAAAGGGCAGTAGGCACCTTTTTTGCAAGTGCTTATATAGGTATTTTTCCTCAGATTTAGTAGAGAATACCCCCTTGTAGGTGGGGACAATTTGGTGGCATAAAAACTAACAGTATAGGACCAAAGATTTCTATGGGTCCTTTATTATGGGACGGTTATTGCTATTAGGAGAACTGGTGCTTTCACACTGCCCACTTGTTGGGGGTCGGGCAGCCACATGCATTATACTTGACATGACCATTCATTTTTTGCTCTTGTCACCAGCACCTCCCCCAATTTAATTGGGGGTTTGTGTTACCGACAAACGATTCACTCCTGCATAAAAGATGCAATCGGCAAACGAACGAGTGCTTGCTCATCCACCGGCTCATCCTGGTGCCTTTTACACAAGATTATCAAAAGGGACAAAATCTAGAAATTTTTTTTAGGGGGAAGGACATCCGTTAGAAGCCCCCTGTCAGATCCTTTTAAAAAAATGGAAAAAAAAAGTGCGACACCAGGGCTGTCAAAATTTTGTCATTTTACCAGACAAAACAAACTCCTTTATAGTCAAGAGTCCATCAAGCGCTGTTGGTGACCATCATGGAACAGGTCCGGAACCTATATTATTATTATTTATTTTAAAGTGCCATTGATTCCAGGGCGCTGTACATTCAAGGGAGTTACATACATAACATATGTCAAACAAGTACAATGATGACAATATGTGACTAACAGCTGGTACAGAGGGAAAGAGAAGCCTGCCCATGAGGGCTTACAATGTACGAGGAAGGGGGAAAGAGACAGAAGGTGAGGGGCGGACGTGTTTGTGGAGGGTGTAGTGACAGCAGGGGTACTATAGTTTATAGGCTATCCTGAAGAGATGTGTTTTCAGGTTGCTTTTGAAGCTGGTGAAAGTAGACGAGTCTGATGTGTTGGGGCAGTGTTCCAGAGTCTGGGGGAAGCACGGGAGGAGTCTTGGAGACGGTTGTGTGAGGAGCTGATAAGGGGAGAGCAGAGAAGAAGGTCCAGTCAGGAGCGGAGATTGCGTGAGGGGAGATATCTGGAGATTAAGGCAGAGATGTATGTGGGGGGGAGAGGTTATGGAGAGCCTTGTAGGTTATGGTTAGTAACTTGAACTGAGTTCGTTGGGCAATGGGTAGCCAGTGAAGGTATTGGCCAGAGGAGAGAGGCAGGGGAGTAGCGAGGAGAGAGGTGGATAAGACGGGCAGGAGAGTTGAGGATGGTTTGAAGGGGAGCAAGAGTGTTAGAGGGGAGGCCACAGAGAAGGATGTTGCAGTAGTCTAGGCGGGAGATGACAAGGGCATGGACCAACAATTTGTAGTATCGGTATTTTCAGTTTTCTTTTTCTATGATGGAATTGACAGCTGGAAACGACACAAGTGCACGCAGCCTAATCAGCCCATGTTAAAGTGCTTTTTTCAGCTCCATGAAACATCTATGGGAACAAAATGTGGTCATGTGCATGAGATGTAACACAAAGTAGTTACAGCAGTGCATACTGAATGGAGTGATCCGATGCTATGCTAGATCTACATGTTGTGGTTTGCATATATTTAATTCTATGGCGAACGGCTCATAAGTTGCCGTCGAAGCTATGAGGAAAATATTTCTCAGATTACTTGATCCTATTGTGAAACATGAGACCCTGGAGAATGGAAGTGGAACTAATGCATGATTCATTAGCTTAATTCCTTCCCCTGAATGCTGCTTGGTGGGGTTGGTTTACTCTGCAGACTGTCATACATGTGGATACTCTTAAAAACAAGTCTAACAAACGGACTCGACCGCTTCCTACGCCTGTAATTGACCCCACAATTAGTGGTGGAATGTAATGGTCTATTGACAATGTTGAAGACTATAGTGATCCTTAATTGAAAGTTATCTGTAGAACAAGTTAAAGGAATGGGTTTCCACTCAATACTACATGTAAAGTAAAGGCTACACACAAAGCTAGAGCAGCCAACCGTAGAGTCTTGATGTTGGTACTGGTATTAGATTTCAGCTACAGGATGATGGGCAGAGCGCTGCCCCTGCGGAGGATGACGGCCAGAGCGCTGCCCCTGCGGAGGATGACGGCCAGAGCGCTGCCCCCTGCGGAGGATGACGGCCAGAGCGCCGCCCCCTGCGGAGGATGACGGCCAGAGCGCCGCCCCCTGCGGAGGATGACGGCCAGAGCGCCGCCCCCTGCGGAGGATGACGGCCAGAGCGCTGCCCCCTGCGGAGGATGACGGCCGGAGCGCTGCCCCTGCGGAGGATGACGGCCGGAGCGCGGCCCCCTGCGGAGGAGGACGGCCGGAGCGCCGCCCCCTGCGGGAGGGATGACGGCCAGGAGCGCCGCCCCCTGCGGAGGATGACGGCCTGAGCGCCGCTCCCCTGCGGAGGGTGACGGCCAGGAGCGCCGCCCCTGCGGAGGGTGACGGCCAGAGCGCCGCCCCTGCGGAGGGTGACCCCGCCTATGTTCTGTAGTAGTCCAGCTCTGCAGTACAAGGCACTGCCGTCCCTTCTTTGTCTTGATTGCTGTGAGTCCCTATGTCACACCCCCACCAATAAAACCTGTTATGGCTTATCCTAGGTATAGCTTAGGAGAATCTCTAAGTTTCGGTTCCTGATCTGGGACCTGCTTCAGCTTTAAAGGGGTTGTCTCGCTACAAGGATTGCTTTTTATGTTAAAGATCTTGCAAAAGCCAGTCACTTTGCAATATATGTCCATTAACAGTGTCCTATCTATTCCGAGATATCCCCTCTTGTATGGGCTGCATCAGCTTACTCAGGTCACTATAGCTACAGACCTGTTTACTCTATCATGATAGGCTGCCAGCACTGGTTACTATAGCTACAGACCATCCGAACCTCCCATGCCCGTCTTCAAGATTTTGCACGTGCTGCACCCATTCTCTGGAACATCCTACCATGTACCATCAGGCACAATCCCAGCCTTCGTAGTTTTAAGAGTGTCCTGAAAACACATCTCCTCAGGCAGGCGACCAAAACCACTAATTGTTAACCCCCACCTTCTATCACACACAGGGCACTCACAGGCACTTATCTGTATATAGATGTACATTCATGGTGGCAGGTTCACCAAATTTTTATGTAAACCTCCCCATATTTATAAAGCATGGCTGGGCCATTGTAAATTTAGCACTTCTCCCCCTTTGTTACCCCCAGGCACCCTCTTAGATTGTAAGCTCTTGCGAGCAGGGCCCTCACACCATGTGTCTCACTGTAAGTAGCTTTCACTGTGTAATGTCTGTCTTTTGTCTGTAATTATACCCTCTACATTGTAAAGTGCTGCAAAATATGTTGGCTCTATATAAATAAAGATTATTATTATTATTACTTCTACTGCAGCCTAGTAGAAGCCAGTAAACACGCCCCCGAATTCAAAATGAAACCAAGAAAACAGGACAAATGAATTGATGTAGTGAGACAACCCCTTTAAGAGTGTTAGAACTGAAGGTGCTAAAAATGGCACTACGTGAGCATCACCATAAAAATCTAAATTCTACCTCCTATCCGGGCAACACTGGAAATTTGTATGGATAATTGCTTTTAACATTCAGTAAGCTTGTTGATTCAACATGGAACTCTATAAAGGTGCCACTGGCAAAGAACAACCATGGTGGACAGTATAGACAGTATTTAGTGTGTGCTGTCACTTCTCTTTGTTAAAGGGGTTATCTCACTATAGACATTGATGTCCTATCGCTAGGATATGTCATCCAATGTCTGATTGGTGCATGTGCCAGAGGTGAGACCTACAAGCCCGAAACCTCCGTGTTTTGAACCTGCCACTTGGCTGTACTTGGGACTTCCATTGATGGTCAATAGGAGAGTCCCAACCACCACTTTGTTAAAAATGAAGGGCTTTCAGGATTTACTCTGGAGATGGCCAGAGGTGGCCTAGCACTCTGCTGTCAATGTCTATAGTGTGCCAACCTTGTTAAGCAAGGGCAGCTTACAATAACATTGTGTATGAGGCTGATGTGCAATACCAGACACCGCCTATGAGCAGTTTTTTTTTTTTTTTGTTTTTTTTTAAAGCTCATAAAATCCCTGAACTTCAATACTTTTACCAATGACTGCCAGAAAACGGACCTGGGTAGATTAGAGTTTTTTGGTATTTGACTGGTTTTGTTATGCAGCATTATATGGAATCCAAAATGCCTCTGTATTCCCATAAATGGACCAATATAGAAAACAGTCCAGTTTGAAATTTTAAGGCTACAGGGTTGGAAATTGAAACACCATTGGTGCATTACGAGGTCTAACAGGTTGTCAATCCCTTTATATGCCACTATACAAGAGGAGTTTAGTAGTGAAGTTAAAGGGATGTTCCCACAAAGCAAAGTGCATTGCATAGGTCGGCTCTTGGCTAGCTGTGAGGAGAACGTGCATGAGAATGAGGAGGTTGGCGCCGCGGTCGTAGCTACAGAGCAGGGGTTACCAAACTCCAGTCCCCCCCCCACTGACGGTTGTTATCTGGTTTTCCCTTAGCATGCACAAGTGATTTATTATGCTGCACGGGTGACAAAAGGGGAAACCCTGTACATAGGTTGTGCCCCCCTTGCGAGGCACAAAGCCGTGTCGACCTGCTTTTTCCCAAAACGCTGTGCCCCTTATTCTTTTAAGATGAGATTTTTTTGAGCATTTCCCTCAAATCTTTTCAGAGCGGGGTGTTAGCCCCCCCCACCAGGGCAGCCCCACCCACTGACCGTTATTCACATTTTTTCAAACCTATTCAAAGTAAAGGTTTGTCAGTTGAGGTGGGGGGGGCTAGCCTAGGGGGGGGGGGTTTGAAAAAAACTGACTCTTTGAATGACTCTTCTGGCTGAAAACTGCAGATTTGAGTATTAAATACACGAAAACTCCAGCATCTTACAGAATAAGGGACACAGCACTGGAAACAGCAGGTCTGACCTTGTTCTGTCCTCAGCCAGGGGGGCACAACCTATGTGACAGGTTCCCTTTAATTATTGTTAGTGCATTCTGTGGGATATCCTGAAAACATGACCTGTCGGTGGGGCGGGAGGACTGGAGTTTGGGAACCCCTGCTATAGAGGGTGCAGCGTTAGCAGTTGGTACCGTGCCCTGCAGCCTATGGGGACCCAACAGCCTTTCCACCACGTAAGACATCACTATTGTAAACTGCACATGGTAATTGAAGGGCCACATTTCACTTTATGTACTAGGGCCCAAGAGCTTGAAGTTACGCCTCTGGGTGGCACTTACGGCCACCTTCTCCATTCACTTCTATAGGAGTTCCCGAATCTAGTCGGGCGTGCACACTCTGTTATATTTGGAGCTCCCATAGAAGTGAATAGAGCGGATTGCCCTCCTCATTCGCATGCATAGTCCTCTTGCAGCTAGCTGTGCAGTAGACTTTGCTTCGTGAGAACACCCCTTTTAAATGCAGCCTTTGCCCTTCATGACTTGATGCAATATATAGTAACCATGAGTATTGCATTTTGCATAGTGATGAGGCAGCAGCCAACCACATTCAGCAGTAATATTGGATAACCAGCAGATGCTACAACAGAGGAGTCTGTATTGCTTTAAGGGATGCTCCTAGTGCGTTCCTTTTGTACCCTGCTTTGGTGCATATCCAACTTGATAACCTATATACCGAAAGTCTAATTTCCTCTCTGTTGTAAGTCTCTGCAGATGGATTTGGCTGCGGGATAAAACAGACTCCAATATGAGCCAACTCCAGCTTCATAGCACAGTGCCACACTCTGTACTTTTCACCTTCAGAAATGCACCCTGATCATTCAGGAGAAAAGTTCAGCTTGGTCTGAGCACTCGGCCGGGCAGCGACAGTGCAAAAACTTGATATTGCCTATTATCCAGGACATCAAAGCGTCTTATTGGAATTCTGTCTGACCAGACGCCCGCAGCCCACGCTCCCGCTGCTTCCTCTCCGTCCATATGCTAGCTGGTAGCAGGAGATGGAGACTCAAACAATCTGGTGCCTGCTAAATCCCTGGCAGCCAGACCAAAGGGCCAGGTTTAATGACTGCTGCCTGCAACTTCTGCAGAAAGTGAAGAAGATCAAAACAGTTTTTCGGTTTATTACAGAAATGACACCTTGTTCGGGTGAAACCTGCAGTTGGGTTTGAAATGAATAGAGAGTACGATAAATAGGAAAATACTGTTTGTATATTGAAGAGGGTTTTTCGTGACAACAGCACCTAGCTGTGTATTAAAGGGGTATACCCATCTCGCTGATTTAACTTCGTCATAGGTAAATAAAATCTAATACCAAATACATTGCTGTTCTGATTTTGCTTTCTTTCAGAGTTAGAACAGTTCTCATCACCTGAAGTTTTTTTAGGTTACCGACCACCTCTCTAGTCTAGTAGGGCCCGGGGAGGTGATGTCACTTCCTGCTGTGTCTTTACAGCAGCATAGTCGCTTGTTTATCTTTCTTACAGACAAATTTAAATCTTTTTAGAGCTCTGTAGTTCTCTGTCCTCCTGTTTAAAACCGTTCCATTATCCGTGTCCCTCAAATAGGATCAACCTGGAATAACGGAGCTGAAAGGTCGGTCACAGCAGAAACAGCTTTAAACTGGTTGTGAAGAGAAGGCCCTGTAAAACCACCACAAGAAAAAACATTTAAAGGGAATATGACGGCAATTTTTTTTTTTTACTTATTAAATCAAGCCCCTGATCCATATGCTTTTCCTCTCAGTCGTTTTTATTTCCTGATTGTAGATTTCTCTATTCGGCCGTCTATATATGATTGGGGAAGACATTCTTGCTTGCACTGCTATAACAGCAGTCAGAGAGATGCTTTACAGCAGCTTCAGGCCCATAGGATTCTTAAGACAGATTCGGTCCCATAGACTTGTATAGGAGAGTTTTCACTGTGAAGGGAGGGGAGAGGGGGGGCTGTGACATCTCCTCTTGTGACTGGTGGATTCTGTGTTATCTGTACACAATAGTGTCTCCTTTCAGTGTGACCCTGCTTTTACTGATAATGAGCAGACACTGCTGAAAAGCTCTCTAAACAGAACAGGAAGTGTTAGACTATTATTAGGCTTAGTGGCCAAAGTGAAAACTACAGGACTTAAGAATTTTAAAAAAAAATATTGAAACTGATCTGGAAAATTAAAAAAAACATAACCAAAAATTCCTACAAAATGTGTTTAACATAAAAATGTGAGTTAAACAATAAGTAATTTTTTGATGACGCATTCCCTTTAAGGCATTATAGGTATCATAGAGGGGGGGGGTCTCCTGCTCCCAACCCCATGTCTAAGCCTCAGTAGAGAGCTGCTGTTTTAGGACATAGCTAGATAGACATACAGTGTGTGTATGTGTATGTATATATGTGTGTGTATGTGTATATATATATATATATATATTATAATATATATATTTATTGATAGAGATATGTGTATATCTATCTTTGTGTGTGTATGTATGTATGTATGTATGTATATAATATATATACGCACACACACCCATAATGATTTAAGCTGCCTTAAATGCAGCTGTCCTACAAAAATCATTTATTACCTATACACAGGATAGGCAATAACTGTATAAATTGCTGAGGGTCAGAACACTGCACACCCCCCTCGGGCTCCTTAGTTACCCATCCAAATAGAGCAAAGGTAATGCGTGTGTGTGTGTGTATGTATACTGTGTGTGTATGTATACGTGTGTGTATGTATAACGGTGTTGTGTATGTATACGTGTGTGTATGTATACGTGTGTGTATATATGTGTGTGTGTGTATATATATAATAAATATATATTATCTAATATATATATATATATATATATATAGATATATAAATATATATATATATGAAATTTGTAGGACATCTACATTTAAGGGCAGCTTTGTTCATGATGGGTTGTCCTATCTCCTGTGCTGGTTTCCCGAAAGCACGGACCTCCAGTTCATTCTGATAGATTGGTCAAGAACTTGACGCCTCTGAGCCATTGGGCAGCCTTAGGATGTATAGCGGAGCCTGGGGGAATCTCCTTCACCCCAGACTGTCATTGTTTTTGACACTTTTATTACTCCCTCCAGGATCTTCGCTGGTGATGTCGTTTTCCAGTGATGTCAACAAGTCATTGCTGGAGGTCCCCAGGGACTTCTCTCTTGTGACCGTTTCATGCTCTTTATATAGTCTCCCACTTCATCTGGAAGTTTATACCTGGATATCCTGCTAATGAGTATTTGAGGATAAGTCGCTCTTATAATTGAGATACGTTTGCCTTTCTTCCTGTGTTTGGTGGGAGCTGCAGGCGCCCGCTTTCTGAGTCAATGATAAAAATATATTATGTACTTAAAAACACACAAGTCATGACTCACACTAATGGTATAAAAATCCTGCATAATATTTTTATATAACGTTCTAGAAATTGATGTCATCTGCATAGACTATTAAGTAAACGAATGCATTTACAAAGTTACTTATCCTGTACTGATCCCAAGTTACTGTCTGTTTTACTCCAGAGCTGTGTTCATAATTCTGCTGGTTGTTGGAACCCGTTGATAGGCACATTCCTAACTGTTTGTACAATTCAGTGTAATCATGGTGCATTATGGCTATGTCGAATAGCTTTGACATTCATTTGATAGCTTTATGTCAAATGTGCTGTAACTTTTATTTGCCGCTTTACTATTAAAAATGTATTGCCGATGTAATTATCCCATGAACATTATTAGTTTTACAGTCAAAGAAATTGAATTTGCAATGTAGATGCGGTAACTTGCACTAATGGCGCCTCTTATTGTGTCCTGATAGCTGCATTCACCTTCTACAGCAGGCACGAATGGATGGGAATATGCTGTTCTTCATTCCCCTGCTATGCATTTACACTGTACATTAATTACAGTGAAAGGCCTGCAAATATTACCTGGAGCTAGATCAAATATAGAACTAATTACTAGGTGTCCTACTAAACCCTGCATCTGCACAGATTAATACATTTCCAAAAAGTGCTTAAAGGGGTTGTCCAGTAAAAAATCTATATTTTTCAATGGGTTTTTGGTGGCCAAAAAGGAAAAAAATGAATACTTGCCTAGCTTTCTCCCTGCATGTCGCTCCCCTCAACTTCCAGGTTATCTTCCCAACACAGAGTAGGGGCTCATGCTCCGTTGTCTTATAATGGAGCCAGGGCTGTGTCTAGTTTGGTGGAGACTCGAGTAGTTCTAAAATGGACCGGCTCCCAAAATATATAATAAGTTGGTCCAGTTAGTTCAATGCGGTGCCAAGAGCAAGAGGAATTGGTTCCAGCCATGCTACAAGTTTCCCATATCTTCAGCCTCTTTTCCACATGATTTACCCCTTGAATGGTATTTGTCTGACATGGAGCAGGCAAAGCATTGCTGTAGGGGAAAAGATTCTGCTCCCATTGCAAACAGATTGACCAGATTTCAGCAACATCTTTCACTTGCTTTCAAAGAAGTAGAAGATGAACCGTTCATCAGACCTGACTGTTCCTGAGGAAGTTCCTTTATATCCTGAAATTGTTAGAGATGTTGCCTTTGTGGTCGCCGCTTTGGCAACAACCAAGTTAGTGTAGAGAGGCTGTTCTCTAGCCTGGAAATGAGATCAGATCTGAGGTCATCTATGAAGGAGGATCTGATTGAGGTGATACTATTTCTCAGAGCAAATTCATAGGCTCCACAAAAGTTATTCAGGACGTTTTTTTTGTATTGTTTTTTTTTTTCAATCCCCACTTACTGAAAAGCATTTTGCAGATTTACAATTTAAAGTTTTTTGTTCTAAAGTTGAATCCAATAAATATTTTTATTTTTCTACCTAAATTCCTTGATTATTGTATCATAAGGTGAAGAAAATCCTGGAACGACTTGTCAGACGGGTAAGCATCAGTTTATATAGATAGATAGATAGATAGATAGATATAGTTAGTACTACAGTCCCCCTAAAAAAGAAAAAAAAAAACTGATGCTTACCCGCCTGACAAGTCATTCCAGGATTTTCTTCACCTTATGATACAATAATCAAGGAATTTAGGTAGAACATAAAATATATTTATTGGATTCAACTTTAGAACACAAAAAACTTTAAATTGTAAATCTGCAAAATGCTTTTCAGTAAGTGGGGATTGAAAAAAAAAAACAATACAAAAAAGAACGTCCTGAATAACATTTGTGGAGCCTATGAATTTGCTCTGAGAGAAAGTATCACCTCAGTCAGATCATATATATAATATAAAATTTTATTATAATAATATATATTAATAATAATAAAAATATCTCAGACCGCCTCGAAATGGCTCGGGTCATTCTTAGGGTGGGGGACAGGGAGGCCCTCATTTTATTCCGGTTGGATCAAGGAGCCTTAGTCCCACACTCTACATAGGGAAGAGTAAAAACAGCAGAGTGAGGTTAAAAAAAAAAAAAAATCTTTTTTTTTTTTTTTAAAAACCGATTTTGATTAACATCCACAAAAACTGTGGTCCCAACAACATGTTTTAGTGCTTTTGGGTGCCTCTTTAAGGGCTGCTCAACACTCCATTCAATAAGGGTCTAATAAATTGAAAGATAAGCTGCTATACATGGGGGAGGTTGATCGATCATGCATAAAATTTGAACTATTTTGTCAATGAAGAGCCATGTTTTTATATGCATTGATTGTTTTGTTCATTTACATGGTTCACTCGTCGTGGATCTGCATGATAATCACTTATTATAAACCCTGCTTTAAAGTGGAGATATCCGGGGGGGAAAGGAGTTTCCAGTTGTAACTATTCATTATAAAGTCATTCACCTCCTTAATAAATACATCTTTTTTCAGGCAGACTGTTTTGCTGAGAACATTCTGAATGTTCAGTTTCTTAGCAACAGACAATAGGGTGTGGGAAGTGTGGACCGACTCACGCCACTGACGTCCTCAATACTAGACAAGGCTTGGTGTGTGTATACACCTTTGCAATATATATTATATTGTATTACTCCGATGCATCTTGAGTGAAAATTCAAGCAAGTTTGCAAATACTCCTGTTTTGTATACAGTTTCTGTACAGACTTGTCTCTATGGTTACAGACTACAAACAATCCCAGTGCAGTCTGATACTGCAGTACTATTTTCTTCCAAGCATCCGCTACTTCTTGTTAACTTCAGACCTGGTTCACATTTGCATTGGAGGTTCTGTTAGGAGCCTCCATTATAGATTATGTAAAATGTTGGAAAAAATTGCAGCACCATTTTTCCATTCCATTGACTGAAACCTAACAGACCCCATTGTAGTCAGTGGGGTCCGTCCGGCACTGTTGGTGTCCATTGCACCCCACTATGGTCAGTGGGGTCTATCTGCGCCTTTGGTGTCTGTCAAACCCTATTGTAATCAGTAGGTGCCGTTGGTGTCCATTGAACCCCATTGTTGTCTGTGCCATCGGGTACTATTGCTGTCAGTCAGACCCCACTATAGTCAGTGGGATCCATCAGGTGCCATTTGTGTCTGTTGGACCCCACTATAGTCAGTGGGATCCATCAGGAGCCATTTGTGTCTGTTGGACTCCACTATAGTCAGTGGGATCCATCAATTGCCATTTGTCTGTTGGACCCCACTATAGTCAGTGGGATCCATCAATTGCCATTTGTCTGTTGGACCCCACTATAGTCAGTGGGATCCATCAATTGCCATTTGTCTGTTGGACCCCACTATAGTCAGTGGGATCCATCAATTGCCATTTGTCTGTTGGACCCCACTATAGTCAGTGGGACCCATCAGGTGCCGTTTGTGTTCTTTGGACTCGACTATGGTCAGTGGGATCCATCAATTGCCATTTATGCCCGTTGGACCCCAATATAGCCAGTGGGATCCATCAGGTGCCTCTTTGTGTCCTTAAAACCCCTTTGTAGTCAGTAGGGTCCATTAGGTGCCATTGGTGTCCATCATGAAACAGATCTGACACCGCCCTTATTTTTGATTTTTGTGTTCCTGTGATGGAACAGATAAATGGAAAAAGTAGCTCAGATGTGTCCCAGGCATTATTGAATTAATGTGAGAGAATTTGAGTGGCAGACGGAAGGGCATAGGACTGCAATATTGGACTACTCAGTTTTTGTAGTCTGTAACCATGGAGAGAAAAAGCAAAGAAAAGAGGACACACAAATTTGCACACAACCAAAATTAGTGAAAATATAAACATGAATCTTTATTAGGCACAAAAAAAAAACACCAGAAAAGAAAAACAAAAAGCAAACAACTGAAATATATCACAAGGTCTGTAGAAAAGGGCCTAACAGACCTAATCCCGGCAAAGTATAATGTCACAAAAAATATATTTATAAAGTGTCAAGGATAGTGCAATAACAATAACTCAAAGGGCCGCAAATGGTGCAGACACAATATCAAAAAGTGCCAAAAATGGTGAACTCGTAATAATACACCATAGATATAATGCAATACTAGGAACAAAAAATATATTGATGATAAAGAAACAAACCTTAATTAAAAAATCTAAAGGAAGCCAATTCCGGGAAACCCAGGGAATCTGTGTTTTCTTTCTCTGTGTTTCCTGGCATTGGTATCGCCCTATTTGGGATACTTTCTTTATATTTTATTTGTTTCTTTATCATCAATCTCAGTTGAACTTTTGTATATTTGTTGTTCCTAGTATTGCATTTATTGCATAGTATTGCATCTATGGTATACTATTCTTTGCACTTTTTGATAGTCTGCCCTATTTGTGGCACTTTTTGATATTGTGTGCACGATTTGTTGCACTTTGTGCCATTCGTTATTTCACAATCCTTGCAATAACAATATATATCACAAAATATATTTTTTGACATTATACTGTAACGGTATTAGATCTTAGACTATTTTCTACAGATATTTCAGCGATTTTGATTTTTTAATTCTTTCTATTTTTTCTTTTCTGGTGTTTTTTGTCCCTATTTCTGTGTCCTCTTCTTTCGTTTGCCTCTATTATATGCTTTCTGACACAGTGGACGCACCCGTTTATTGTGGTGCCTGTTATTTTTATATTTTTGTAACTGTGGAGAGAGACCGATCTGTGTGGGAGCTGTAGGCGCCAAATAGAATTTTTTTTTTATCAAAGCAGATTGCCAACTTGATGGGCTTTTCAGATGAACGGTTGCTAATCACCACACCACCCCCTTGCTGTAAGAAAGGGTCATTTCTGCTAAGATGACCTCTGAAAGGTGACCATATATCAGCAGATGTTTTACAGCCTTCAATGCAATCGGGTATAGACCAAAAAGTCCTTAGGTTTAGCTTCCTATTTCCCTACTTTAAATAAGGGGTAAGTTTCTTTGTTTCTCTGTCATTAGCACAAAATAGTTTTTGTTTGTTACTCAGCGCTCCATGCGGTGCGCATACTGTATACAACAATTAGCACCTACTCGCAGCCCGGACAATGGAGGTTTTCCCACCTGTAGAACCAGCTCTCCTGTCATTTAAGGAATTTACAACAATCGTAAAATCTAATACTGGCCATACGCAACCTGATGTAACAATTAGAATAGAAGTTTCCAACCCTTTCCTTCAACAGTGCTAGAGGGATTTATTGTTATCTCCCTCTTTACCTCACTAATAGCATTTTAACAATTTCATTTGTAGATATTTTTATGGCTTTTTTCACGGTTCTTTAACTTTTTTTTTTTTAATGGTCATATAAGTCATTGGGGGAAATTTTAACCTTCACTTGAATAACTGAGAATCGCATTATTTCCAGTTCCATAGTATATACTAGCGCATCTCAAAAAATTAGAATATCACTGAAAAGATATCAATAATTTAAGTCAAATAGAGAAACCCATATATTGTGTAGACTCATTACAGTATGAATTACAAGGTTTAATCCCTTTCACATTGCTAGGCTCCTGCGAGTTACATGTGAACTGAGGATAACTACATCCAATAGGGGGCGCTGTGGAGCTCCTCAGCTCTTTTCACATCAGCCATTGCTTTATGCAAAACAGTCACTGAGGTCTGAATGGCAAGTAGACCCTCACAGCGACCAATTTATTGGTTCCTCTCCTTAAGGAGAGACTTTTCCCCTTCTGAAGGTTTAATATAATACATTTGTGAGCCCTATAACAAGTAAAAAGATCTGATTTAATTTTCAATGATATTCTCATTTTTTGAGATGCATTAGTATCTAGCCACTGGCTCCAAGGGGATGATTTGGGTAGGAAGTTTGATGGAGGAGTAAAACTTTGGGCGACCTTTGCTGTCATTGGTGCCATCAACTGGGTTCTAAGCAATATATAGCAATGAGGCTAAAGTTGGCCAAGGGCAGTCGTCGTTGGCTGCTCGTTTTCTCTGCAGCTCTCCCTGTCGGGCACATGCATAGTCAGCCATGTAACGCATGTTCAGAACAGGTCTGCCAGTATAGTTACACGGGTGTCCAGCGTGGTCCCTTTCCTGTTTTGCCTACAAGACATTATAGGGCATATGAAGGGGGATGTTGAGAATACTTTGCAACCAACCTCCCCACCTTCCCTGTATGTGACATTCCTACAGTGTATTTTCTTACAACCGGTTTTATGACGCATGTTTATATTGTTGTTGCAATTTTTTTTTTTTCCTTTTGCTCATCACTGGCATCTTGTTGTTGTTGTTGGCACCATATAACAGGACAAACCTCCTTTAACTGCACTTCTGGTTTTGTTCTGGCTCTTGTGGTTTCCCAATGATTTTACTTTCCAAAACTTTTAATGTTCGTGCTGGGGCTTAACAAACCACAGTTCCCAGTAAGAGTCATCCTCCAGGACGTGCCGTGTAGATGTAGAGCCCAAACTAATTAAGAGGCATTGAGCTTTTTCGGCTCTGGACTTTTATAGCTGCTCCTGTGCTTTGGTTTATTAATGCCTCTTATGCTATGTGGGAGTTTCAACGTTCCTGTTGAACAGATCTATGACGACTGTATTCATGGCATTTTTCCTTGTGGCTAAAACACGTTCGCTCTTGTGCGATTTCTAGTAATTCTGGTCAAACGCAGCAAATCTTAAACTATTAGATTCTGACGTGACGGGAGTTCAAAGGGCTTTCCAGTTTTGACTATTACTATCTATCCAAGGCGCTAACAGGAGTTGTCACTTGAAGCTTTTTGGCCCTAATTCAAAAACTGAAATGGGGGGCCCCCCAGGTATCAAGTGTCACTTATTATACTGGTGTCATCTTATGCACAGAAGAGCTTTTAGACCCTTTCAGGCTCCAGGAACTGGTAGTATAATCCACGGCTCACCTTGTTTGAAGACTGTTACATACATGATTAAAGGGGTTGTCTCACTACATTGATTCATCTTACCTCAGTCCTGTTTTATTGGTTTCATTTTGAATTCAGGGGCGTGTTTACTGGCTTCCACTAGGCTGCAGTAGAAGCCAGGTCTGTAGCTATAGCAACCAGTGCTGGCAGCCTATCAGGAGAGATTTAACAGGTCTATAGCTATAGCAACCAGTGCTGGCAGCCTATCATGAGGGATCAAACAGGTCTGTAGCTATAGTGACCTGATGAGCTGATGCAGCCCATGCAAGAGGGGATATCTAGGAATAGGTAGGACACTGTTATTGGACAGATATTACAAAGTGACTTGTTTTTACAAGATCTTTAACATAAAAAGCAGCAATCCCTGTAGTGAGACAACCCCTTTAAGGTATTGCACGCAAAACTTTTTCTCCATATAACAGCATATTCAAATTATCCGTAGGAGTATACATCCGTAGGATGTATTGGCGTATACGCCACAATGTTTCGGCAGCTTTAGGATTTTTGAAGTGTAGGCTCTGAGTGGAGGAAGCATAGTATACCCGTGGAGAGCAGCTATGCTTCAGCCATTTGCGTGTAATACCTTAATTGTGTATGAAATAAAAATCGTATCACTTTTCAACCAAGGTGTGCCATGGATTATGCTATATGGAAACAATCTAGTCCTTCCACATGAGTACCTATCTTCAGTAGGTGTGAAGTAGCTGTTCTATACAATTTGCATGGCCTGGCTGTGATTGCTACTTCTGCACCCCTGTAGCTTTGCCCCTTCTGACAGCCTTGGCCCCCCCCCCCCCCCCCACCCTTTTTTTTTATTTTTTTTTTTTTTGGAGCTCACTCTGAACTCTGTATAGATATAGATGCCCTCTAACAAGGAGCCACACCCCGGGTATCCAGGTATAATATGAGTAGCCTGCTTGGGATAGCCGCCAAAGGTATAACTTGCCGAGATGAAACCTAACATCCTAGAGTTTTTGAAGCCAGATCCACTTACCGTGGAGCCAGCTTGACCATTGGTTATCTGTATGAGCTCAATATTCTTCTGGGTAACTCCTGTGAGCATAGTTTGGTCAGATGAGGTAGTATTAAGGACACTCCAGACTTTTTTTTTCTTTCAGTGTCACTGGGGAAGTGTTGTAACAGGGATCTTCATTTCCTAAAAAACCTCTGAAATAAGGAATTTGGCCGCTATTTATGGAATCCCTCAGGAGACCCCTCTAAACCAGAACAAAAAAGCCACCGCAAGTAGTGGTGTCCAATGCTCTGGAGGACTACACCATCTACTACCACATTACCCCTGCAGTTGCCACCAGCTTGTACTTGTGGTTCTCATAGATTTAGCTACTGGATCGTCATTGATGAGATGACCACCACATTCGCATTTAGAAGGCTTTGTCTAGCTAGGACAGCCCTTTTAATTGGGGTCCTATACAGCAGATTGTGGGGAGCAATTTCTGGACCGTGACAGCAGAGAGAGCTCTTCATGGAGAGGATGGCGACGGCTCTATTCAAGTTCGGTAACTCGGAAAAGAACTTCCACGTAGCCAACGTGATGAGGGAAAGGTCTTTCTAGGATGTCTATTTCACATTTGTTATGTGCACAGAACAATTGGGCCATTGACCGCCGAGTTTCTGGGTAATCAGCTCAAAAATGCAAATTGATTGCTTGCGGTGAGTATAGTGTTAAAAATAAATTTGCCTATTTCCAGACTGTACAGGATGATGAGTAAATTAGTGGTAACGATGATTAATATTTATGAGAATTTTGGATGGTTCTGTTCTAAAAATAATTATTTTTTCCACTAATGATACAGTTCATTCCCATGAAAGCCATTGTTCTGAATGCCAGCGTGTACGTGGGGAAGTAAGACTAGTAGTATTTTCAGTCTGTGGCTTATTAACCATGTGATGTCAGTGTTGCGTTAAAACGGCAGTAATAAGAAGCCCATACACATATCCACAGCGCGTATCCTGCCGGGATAATGTGCATGTCACTCTCTCTCCGCTCGCCATAGGTGTAACTTTAGGGGGGTACGGAGGGGGACTGGTCCCCCACCACTTTTTTCTGGGTGGGGGACGGTCCCCCAACTGTTTTTAGCCACTTCAAGAAAAAATAATCCATATGAAAGCATGAGAATACAGTAAGTGGGGAGAGCAGAGCACATAGGGGGAAGAAGTTAACCTTTGCCTCCTATATTTCTGTGCATCTGGGGGGACAGAGCAGGTAGACCCTAAAGTTTCAGTGCAGAGTGAGAGCAGCACTGATTGGTAGAGCAGGAGTCAGCAGGAACTGCTTCACCAATCGGAACGATGCTCACAGTCCAGCACACTCTGTATCTGGGGCTGTATCTTTCCCTCTCATTTTATACCACTTCCCCTATGCTCAGCCCTCATCGGAGAAGAAGGGAAGCTTTTGCCGAATACCAAGTGCACCAGACTACAGGAGACATGTAAGGAGGGGACAAGGTTGCCAGGCATTGTGTGTGCATGTGAGTAGGGTATGTACTGTATATGTGAGATGTGTATATACTGTACAGTCATGTGTTTAGCCGTGTCACTTCTTCCCTGCACTTATGCGTCAGGGAAAATGAAAGTGAATGGGGCCGGTCCCGCAGCATTTTAGAAGTGTGGACTGGCCAGCGCGTACTTCTAAAACACCCGGCATATAGCAGAGCACACAGTGAACCCCGCTATACGCAGTGTGAACATACCTTAAGGGTACATTCATGCAGAAGATATGAATGCTGATTCTGGGATGGATTCAGTGCTGGATCTGCCTTAGAATCGGCGTCCAATCCGGCAGGAAACTGATTTACATTATAAAATCATTTAGATAACACTAATTTTACTTGAATATTTTCGGCGCGTACTGTCAGCGCCTACACAGAATTCATCGAGGTGTTTTATGCACTAACAGCACTAAAGGGTAGGAGGGAGAAATCTGCCTCGGGCAGACTGGGTCGTTTACTCATTGGAATTCTGCATTTGCATGCGCCGAATTTCCAACAAGCAAACGACACTGTCAGTGCTGAAAAACATCATGTGAACCCACCACTAGTGTGTAGTGTTTCTGTGTTCAATATATGTTTAGATATATACACACACAATTTCTGGAGTACCTTGTCTAATGTAGTCTCTGGGGTACAGTGGGTAATGTTATAATCTCTGGGGTATGGTGTAATATAATCTGTTGTACAGTGTGCAATGTAATCTCTGGGGTACGGTGGGTAATGTAGTAATCTCTAGGGTACAGTGAGTAATGTGATATCTGGTGTATGGTGTGTAATGTAGTAATCTCTCGTGTATGGTGTGTGATGTAATCTCTGGGGTACAGTGAGTAATGTAATCTTTGGGGTACGGTGGGTAATCTAATCTCTGGGGTACAGTGTGTAAAGTAATTTCTGGGGTACGGTTTATTTTAATCTCTGGGGTATAGTGAGTAATGTAGTAATCTCTGGGGCACGGTGTGTAATGTAATCTCTGGGGTATGGTGTG
The DNA here is from genome assembly GCA_025379985.1 of Phyllomedusa bahiana. NCBI lineage: Eukaryota > Metazoa > Chordata > Amphibia > Anura > Hylidae > Phyllomedusa > Phyllomedusa bahiana. The sequence goes on along the minus strand of JAODAL010000735.1, from coordinate 251,401 downwards.
ATGTAATCTCTGGAGTACAGTGAGTAATGCAATTCATTTCTAGGGTTCAGTATATAATACATTTTTGGGGTACAGTGAATTATATTATTTCCTGAGTACAATATGCAATTCATTTGTAAGGTGCAGTTAGTCATGTAATTTCAGTGGCTACCATGTGTAATATATTTCATTTCTGGGGTGCAGTGATTGATGTCATTTCTGGTGTATGGTAGGCAATAAAATACATTTTGGGGTACAGTATGTGTCATAAGTGATTCCTAGGGTTACAGTGAGATTGGGTTCTTTTATTTTCCTCATTCTATTGTGTATGACAAATTTAATGGAGTAGTGATGGGGGATGGGAGGGGTTAAGCGAAATCTGCTGCATTCCACAACATTTTTTATATCGATCTAGGGGGAAAATATTATAGGTGGACTGGTGCAGTTTCCTTGCCAGGGCTGCTTTTTATTCAAAGTCCGGCTCTAAACTTCAGTAATTAGAGAGCTACTCATAACCTGGAAAGTGTTTGCCATAAGAACTCTGCCCGGACCTGCTGGGGGAGCTCACAGCGCTCCCTCAGACCTTCTAGCTGGGTTAGAGGGGGCCACTTCACTGCAGGTAGAGGAGGGGAGAGAAGGGAAGGGAGGGGAAGTGAAAGGGAAGGCGAGTGAAGGAGGGAGGGAGGGATAGGAAGATAGGGGATGAGAGGGAAAATTGGTCCCCCCCACTTTTTGAACCAAAGTTATGCCCCTGCCGCTTGCCGTATTTCGCGAGTGGGGAGAGGAGACGTAATCCATAGTTCTCTATGAGAACTGTGGATTACCGTAATGACTGGGACGGATGAGCGCAGTACGGTACGCAATACAGACTGAAATCTGTCCCAAAATCAACCGTGTGAACATAACTGGATAGTTGAATGTTCAAAGGTAAACCTACGTTCTGTGCCGTTGGTATACCCTAGAAAGATTTCTTGATTAATATCTGTAACAGATCGCACTGTGTAGTTATATACCGTCATCTGCGGCCTATAGGTGCTGAAACATTGTGGCATATAGTCCGATACATCACCTTTATACTCCTACGGATCATTGGAATATGAAGTTATATGGAGAAAATGTTTTGCGTGTAGTACCTTAAAGGGGTGGTCTCACTATAAGGATTTCTTTTTATGTTAAAGATCTTGCAAAAACAAGTCGCTTTGCAATTTATGTCCACTAACCGTGTCCTACCTATTACTAGATAGCCCCTCTTGTATGGGCTGCATCAGCTCCTCGGGTCGCTATAGCTACAGACCTGTTCAGTCTCTCATGATAGGCTGCCTGGACTGGTTGCTATAGCTACAGACCTGTTTGATCTCTCCTGATAGGCTGCCAGCACTGGTTGATATAGCTACAGACCTGGCTTCTACTGAAGCCTAGTAGAAGTCAGTAAATACACCCTTCAATTCAAAGTGAAACCGAGAAAACAGGACTGAGGTTAGATGACTCAATGTAGTGAGACAACCCCTTTAAAGGGGTAGTCTCACTACAAGGATTGCTTTTTATGTTAAAGATCTTACAAAAACAAGTCACTTTGCAATATGTGTCCATTAACCATGTCCTACCTATTCCGAGATATCCCCTCTTGTATGGGCTGCATCAGCTCCTCAGGTCACTATAGCTACAGACCTGTTCTATCTCTCCTGACAGGCTGCCAGCACTGGTTCCTATAGCTTCAGACCTGTTTTCTCTCTCCTGATAGGCTGCCAGTTCAGGTCGCCATAGCTACAGACCTGGTGTCCTTATCAGCTCGTTTTTGCAGGCCCATAGTAGCCATTAAAGACTGAATTCATAAATGATAATGAAAAATCCGGACTGAGTTATGATAAATCGATGAAGTGATACAACCTATTTAATGCCCATTCCGGGTTCTATTTCACATAAAATCCTCCTGCCATTTATTTTAATCACTAGTCACAATGCATGGATATGTTGTGGATTTTAAATCATTGTGGAAAAAAAAAAAAGAAAGAATGGACACGCCCATTATTTTGAGTGGATCCTCCTCGGACCCTGCTCCAGCATTCGTGACTTGGGTTAGCCCCATTGAAATGTTAAAAAGTTTAAAAAAAAAAAAAAAAAAAACCTTGGTAGAGGCCAAAATGGCACTCTTCTGGCTTCAGCCGGCTAGATTATGTTGGTGTATAACCTAAGTAAGCAAGAGCGGGGTGAACACCTTCACCTGAGGTCCAACATTCGTTATAGATCAGCTGTTGGGAAACTACAACTCCCATCATGCCCACGGTTATAGATTATATAAATGCCTGATGGGAGTTGTAGTTTCCCAACAGCTGGAGGGCCGCAGCTTGGTGTAGATCATTGATGCATCTCCTTCCACTGATTTAGTAAAATTCTGCATACAACTGTGAGAACATTTTTTTTTTTTTTTTGCTCGTGAATAACATTGAGGCATTCAAGTCCTGAGCGAGGGGGGTGTCCATGTTTTGATAAGCAGGGTTTTGTTCACTAGTAACAGAATACCAGCACAGGTATCCTATATCCTTGGTTAAGCAAACCTTTTGGTACCAAAAGCAAAGGGAACCTGCCATCTCGTCCGTGATGACTTGACTTTCTATGCTACATGGACTATTGTGTATTGTGCCGAAAGCAAAACGTTCCAGGAGACCCTTGTGTGCCCTGGAGGGAGCATTTGTTCCAGAGAGGGCCTCATTGTCACATTGCTGAGCAACACAAGGGACGCTAATTCGGGCCATGCAGATCCATTATGGGCCTTTTAACGATTTTTGTGACTGTTACACCTTGTGACTAGTGCAGTGCCCTCATTACATGGTAGAAACTGGTATACACCAATACATTGATCATGGGGCACAATGGGATATGTTTTGTAAAGACTTGCTGCCATGAAACCCTGGCCTTGATATGGTCAAGCTTAGGAAGTTATAATTTTTTTTGGGGTTATGAAGGCAATGCCTTTTTTGATAGATTATTTCAGCAATATACTGATGCAAGGGAATCCAGAATACTGGTACTCTCCGAATCCGATCACCCTCCGTTAACAGCTGTTATCTACAAGGGAATGTGGAAGCAGGAGTTCAGTTTCCCTACAATACCACCACAGGATAAATAAATCATTAGATGTTGCCCACTGGCATCAAACTGCTCTCCAAATAATGCATAGACAGGTTGGGTCCTCCAGAGAGGGAGACGCTCTTTACAGCCCCTTAACCCCTTAAAGGGGTTTTGCCAGGATGTGCCTTACCTGCTAAGAAGCAAATGTAAACAAGCCATGTTGAGCTGAGAGACACAGCCAGAGCACAGAGCCGTGCATAAGGGATCGTGTGAAATGTTCACTCAAATAATCAAACTACAACTAGTGGATTCTGTATACAAAAGACAACACCTGTTCTCCACAGCAGCTTGAAAGCTTCTTCATGTTCTCTGTCATCAGATAAAGCAGGGATCTACGCAGATAATCACACTACAACTAGTGGATTCTGTATACAAAACACAACATATTTCTACCCGGTGCCTTGAAAGCTTCTTCAGCTCCCTTTCATCAGATAAGAATGTGATCTGAGCAAGCCCGGCCAGCAGCTCCTGTCAGGTCGTATCTAATAGAAGCTTTTAAGTAACTAAGGGCAGGTAAGGCAGCCTGTAGCTCTCTCAGGCTGCAATTTTTGTAATCACATATATTTAGAAAAGTGATTAAATACCCATTTTGGAGGATTCCCACGTCAACATTACATCGTGGCAAAACCCTTTTAAGCCGAACGCCTGAAAAGTAGTTAATGACCAGAACATTTTTTTGTTTTTTGCCTCCTTGCATTTCAACAGTTGTAACTTTTTTATTTTTTCAATGACGCAGTTGAATGAGGCCTCGTTTTATTCGGGAGAAGTTGTACTTTATGGGGGAATAGTTTAAGTTCACTTAGAAATTATTGCAGATTTTTATTTTTTTTTTGTACATTTTTTTTGTTGCTTTTTTTACACCATTCACATTCCACACTTAATAACTTGTTAGATTAATTCTACATGTTATTATGGTCGTGTGGATACCGAATATGTGTTAGGGTTTTTTTTTTGTGTGTAATATATGCACATTTTTTTATTAAATATTATTTTTTATTTTATTTTGTTTTTTACTTTTTTTTTTTTATTTTTTTTCTATTTTTTTTTTTTTTTTAATCCCATGAAGGGAGAACTGTTACCGGTACTTTTTTTTTTTTTTTTTTTTAAACACAAAGTAATGTATTAGCATATTCATATATGCTAATACATTATAATCTGTGTCACTTTGACACAGGCAGTGATCAGGGAAGCACACAGTGTGTCCAGGTCACTGGCTGGATACACAGACAGCTCTGGGGCCACTCTAGGTCCCCAGGGCTGACTGTGCAGCCGTTCCCGGGCTCTGTCGGGTGTCCGGGTGTTCCAGTCACCCGACAGAGCAGGGGAAACCCTTTGATTGCGCTGCGGTAACGCATCGCTGCAATCAAAGGGTTAAAGCACCGGGTTGCGGAGGTTTTCTCCGCTCCCCGCTGGTCGTAGGAGATGCTGTGTAGTACAGCCCCAATCCCAGCGCAGTTTCGGCGCCGGGCGCCGCAAACCCCGATGTCTGCAGCGACGCCAAAAGACGTCGTTGCAGACGAACGACCCGCACCGGCCGCCATCAAAAGATGGTGTGCGGTCGTTAAGGGGTTAAAGAGGTATCCCCACATTGATCAGCTTTAAAGGGAATGTGTCATCAAAAATGACTTATTTAACTCACATTTTTATGTTCAACACCTTTTTAAAGAATTTTTGGTTAAATTTTTTTTTTTTTCCATATCACTTTCAATATTTTTTAATAATTCTTAAGTCCTGCAATGTTTACTTTTGCCACTAAGCCTGATAATAGTCTGATACTTCCTGTTCTGTAGAGAGAGATTCTCAGTTGTCTGCTCATTATCAGCACAAAGAGGGTGTGTACATGTATAATTACATGTGTGCCGCAGCCCTGCCAGTGGCACCCAGGTTTGCATACGTTTTTTCAGAAATGTTTGTGTGCAGAAACATACGTTATACTTGGTGTACATTGATTTTAACCTATATGGGAAGGAAGGGGTGCTTCCATTTTGGGTTTCTGTCCCCGCCCACTCTCACAGGCTGTCATAAGAAGGGCAGCTTGCAGGTTGGGTGTTTTTTTATTTTTTCTCTCTGAATAATGGAGGTCGGTTGACCCAGTGAGAGGCCTGATTGGCTCGATTGAGAGGTAAAGATAGCATAGGACTGCCCGATTTTGAGACCACGTTGAAAGTCGTGGGCAGCTTAAACATCTTTTGATCAAAATATGCGAACCGAGAGTCTCAAAGTTTTTTCAAACTGAAAGGAGACACCAGTGTGAATAGATAACACAGGATCCAGCAGTCACGAGAGGAGATGTCACAGTTCACCCTTTCACCTCCCTGCACACTGATTTCTTCCCAGGTCACATAGCATGACTAGAAAACTCTCCTATAAAAGTGAATGGGACTGAGTCAGTCTTAAGGCTCCTATGTGCATGAAGCTGCTGTAAAGCATCTCTCTAACTGCTGTCAAAGCAGTGCAAGCAAGGCCTAGTGGCCAAAGTGAAAACTGCAAGACTTAAGAATTAAAAATTATTGAAAGTGATATGAAATATTTAAAAAAACCCACAAATTCCTAAAAAATGTGTTTAACATAAAAATGGGACTTAAACAATGACTCATTTTTTTGATGACACATTCCCTTTAATCATGTGGGCAATGGTAAATAAAGAGTGTTACCGAATACATTGCTGTTCTGATTGTGCTTCCTTCCAGAGTTAGAGCAGTTCTCATCTCCTGCTTGCCTACAGGTGGTTTCCTAGGAGCCCTGTCTGGGGTGCGGACTTTACTACTTGCTATGTCTTATCGGCAGCACAGGAGCCTATTTATCTTTCTTACTGACGAACATTAACCCCTTTAGAGCTCTGTAGCTTTGCACCCAGCTGTTAAAACCCCTCTATCATCCAGGTCCCTCCAGCTGATTCCGCTAGGAGTAGCAGAGCTGAAATGTTAATCACTGCTGTAGAACAGGAAGTGGGAGCCCGAAGCTGGCTGAGATAGAAATCCCCTTTAAACTTGCTTTTTCTAAACAAGACGACCACTTTTAAGGATTAATTTGTTCCCCATGTATTAAAACAATTACAAAAGACGATGTCCTTTGTATCTGGGTAATACCCTCTCCAAAAAAAAAAAAAAAAAGTTTCCTGGTTCTTCGCTGTAGATACTTTACTAAAATCAGATGATTTCTATGCCTTTCCATTGATCACCCATACTTCTCTATTTCGAAGGGCCACGTCTAACTGCTGATACTAGAGTAAAGCTGCCATAACTCTCTACATAGCTGTCGGCAGGGCCTGAATCAGCAGATTCAGCCGCCCTTCATTCTCCTAAACTAAAAGGTCTCCCTAGCATTTCTTCTTCATGCCTTCAGGTATATGTGTAGATTTACTATCAGCATGTTTGCTGCGCCTCCCTGTTGCACTGCTCTGTTGTATATGAGCGGCATTTATCAGTGAAGGTTCGTAATAATAATTAGCCAACCGTCTACTCCTGATAGTTGCAGGAAGTCCTAGGTGTGAATGCTCTCCGATATCCTGACAGGCGCAAGGTCAAAGGGGGCGGAGCCAAGCGGGCGACGCGCAGAGAAGGGGGGCCGGCATATAAAGCCGAGCCCGCGCTGCGCGGGAGCAGACGCGCGGTCAGCAGAGAACAGCAGTCCCACCCTCCTTCCCTTATGTTGGGGGGACCAGAAGGGGGGGGGAGAGAATTTCTCGGTGGTGACGTGTTTGGCTTCATGTTGAATGGCTAGAACTTATCGTGGTGGTGGCTTGATTGTCACAGTGGCTGGCAGGTTGGGGTCCTTGGAGTCGGTGGAAAATTATGGGGGAGTCAGGCTCAGCTTGGCTCCCAATTTCGTGGATGGTCTGGTCTGGCGAAGATTTGGGCTCCACAGGGCAGCGTCCTTGGGAGCAGGTCACGGAATGGTTAGCCGCCTGAGGTGGCTCTTGGTGCCCTGAAGCCGGGGGTGACGGCTGGGGGCAAGAAGACTGCGGAGAGAAGAAACAGGTGTTTTCGCCAGACCCTGAGTGTTGGTTTATTTAGCTCCAAGGATCTCAGCCCCAAGTTGATGGTTATGGTGGATGGGTATTGCGGGGGTTAGTCTCATTAGTTTTTCTGTTATTATGATTTGTCTGTATGTAAATAAATGGCAGCTGTGGCCAAATTATCCAATCCAAGTCTCGGTGTTATTGTGAGGGCGGTGTGGGAATGGAGGGTGGAGCTAGACAGCAGAGGATAGGCGTTGCCCAGGGTCATGTGCATCTTGCCTTTAAACTCTATAGAATATTATTCCTTTGAATGACTTTCAGGCTCTTGGATCCAAATGAGCAATTTTTTAAGGGGTGTTCTCATCATGCTGTTTCACTGAGCCTGCTCTTCACAGCCAGCTTCAGACTCCCACTTCCTGTTCAGGCTATGAGCAGTTCCACAGCTGTGACTGACACTTCAGCTCTGCTATTCCGAACTGAGCTTGTTAGAGGGTGATCTAGGGGGCTAAACAACGGGAACTGAGGTTACAGAGCTCTAAAGGGTTGAAGTTTGACAGTAAGGCTATGTTCACACAGCTGATTTTGGGACGGATTTCGTTCCGTATTTCGCGCCGTACTGCGCGAATTACGGCTGAAATCCGTCCCAGTCATTACGGTAATCCACAGTTCTCATAGAGAACTATGGATTCCGTCTCCTCTCCCTGTTCGACGTATTTCGCGAGTGGGGAGAAAGTGACAAGTCAATTATTCACAGCGGTATGCGTGCCGTGGATAATGAATGTCTATGGGGCCGGCGAGCTGACGTCCCTCCCGCCCCGCCCCCGTACACACGGCGTAATTGCGGGCGAAATCCGTCCCCGCAATTACGCCGTGGATAAGCCATGTGAACATAGCCTGAGACAGAACAACAGCCTCCAGTGCTGCGAAGACAAAGCAACGAGTGACGTCACCCGTGCTAGAGCAGTACGAGGTGGTCAGGAGCTAGTCAAGCTTGTTTACACAAGTAGCAGATGAGAACTGATCTAAATTTGAAGGGAAGCAAAATCAAAACTGTAGTGTATTTGGAATTATTTTTTTTCCCCTTTCCCTATATGTTTAAAGCTAATCGCTGTAGTGAGAATACCCATTTAAAGGGGTTTTGCCACGAAGTAGAATTGACGTGGGAAGCTTGCAAATTGAATAATAATAATTTTCACCATTTATCGTTGTTAAAATTCTGGACCGTTTTTTTAGCTGCTCTTCTAGTGATCCATTGTTTACAGCTCGTCTCCAGGGGATACGACCAGTGATGAGAGCTCCTCAGTCCTGGTTGCACATGCCCAGACAACACCTCTCCTCTCAGGCAGCTACTGAGTGTTCAAACCCCAGGTGTTGTCATTCTACTCCCGTCCTCTGTGCTCCTTAGGTTTCTTTATTTTAATTTATTTGCACCGTTTGACTAATAACTCAGAGGTATGTGCATTGATAAAGAGAAAAAAAAATCCACTGATGTGGTTCATGCAGGGATTTGAACCGAGGACCTTTGTGCATTGAGGCAAAAACTTTACCAGTGAGTTACATTGTAGCTACTTACATAAACAGTCCTTTGTTTGACTAAAGAGAGGAAAGGCCTGGTGATGTCATCCTGCTGGGTCACATGATATGCAATTCAAACACATCACACACGCCCCCTCCTGAGCACACAGAGCTGAAGAGCTGGATGCACGAGGTATGAAATGAGATGGTGGCAAAACCCCTTTAAGCCCCCCGCCCACATGTTGGGGACATATGACGCAACCATATTTGATGATAAGGCTTAAAAGAATTAAGACCAACTCCTGACAAATTTGCTATTTTAGGCCAGAGTAGGGACCTCCTATTCCAAAATTAGATCTGGCCTAACACTGATTCATAGTCTCTAGAAGACCATAGGGAAGCGGCAGATATATAGATAGTTGAAGTTCATGCATTTTTATGAATTTGGAGGCATCCAGACACGCGTAATCATGGGCAAATGTGTAGAAGGGCGAGGACATTGCTGTTAGCTGGCGGAGTGCTATCCACATGGCTGAATACGTGGGCCTTTCTATATAGGACCACCCTGTTGTGTCATTACACCTCTATGGGGACACACATTGGGGGCTTTGTGATGGTTGCAAGGTGGCTTGTGGCTCTATCTTATATTAAACCATTGAAGTAGTGACTGGTTTGTGTCCTGTTACTTTGTTACTCTAAAGTGCTAATTATAGGACCAACCTTTGTTTCTCCGCCATTTTTAAAATTGGGGGTCCCATAATTGGCGTCACGGTTGAGGGGTTCCCCATTTTGAATCCGCCCTAACTCCCTAAGAGCCAGAAGTTGGTTTTGAATGGCCAGCATGTTGTACGCTATCTGCATAGTGCAACACTGGTGAAGTCCTGGTGAACTTAGCTGAAAGTTGGGGCCAAACTTCTATCCAAAAAGGAGCTGTTCTCTTAGGACAACCAGTTTTAAAGATCTATTACCACTAGAATAAAAAAGCAAATGTACATCATGGAAGAGTCATGTTAAGCTGCTAAACACATTGCTCAATATCTGGTGTATGAAGGAAGACTTTCCATGAAAGATACTTGGAAAGCTTGGGTGGCGACCGGTGTTGGAGATTATAGTCGGGCAGGTTTTTAATTTTTCAAGTGAGTGAAAGGGGAATGAAGTCTAAATTTGGGGCGGGATCTGCTCTTCTGGATTCCTTTTTTAACATAAAAATTAGAATAGATTCTAAGGAAATGAAAAGTAATGCCATTGGGGAAAGTGACTGAAAACCAACATGACTATTAAGGGGGGTATTTCCATCTCATTATAAGGCAAAGGTAAATAAACATTGCTACCAAATACAAATACAAGAGGGGATATCTAAGAATAGGTAGGACATTGTTAATGGACACATATTGCAAAGTGACTTGTTTTTGCAAGATCTTTAACATAAAAAGAAATCCTTGTAGTGAGACAAACCCTTTAAGTGCTGTTCCCATAGGCGGTGAATGACCAGCTGCGTTGGATGGTAATCGACCCCTCCCGGGTATACTGGTTTAGTAAATTGAGATTGCTGCTATAAGAAAATCACTTGTGTTGTGTCGGTATTGCTGCGCTTTGCCTATTGATCTTTTCCAGCGGTGCAGGGGTTGAGCTTCTCGCACAAGATGGGTGAGATGTAATGAAGTGGCAGCTTGGCTGGGAGGCAGAGGGGACTGAACGCCAGGCCTGCTGCTGCTCGTCTAGCTGAGAGCAATCCCCGCCTGATCCTGTTGCTTGGTGGTGACATCATGCCTCCTACTACAGCAACCTGCGAACGGGTCAAATTCCTGGCTGCCCAGGTAAAGCAAACAGCACTTCCTGTAGATCTGGGAGGAGCTGAGAGCCAACTGTGACGGAGCATTCTGCTGCTGCAAGGATTAATTACAATCATGAAGTCAGACAGGGAGGAAGGGAAGCCTGGTAGGTTGCTTGTCCTATATACTTTTTTTTTTGTTAACCCCATCCGGTTCTCGTGTGCCTTTCTCTACCCTCTTTGCTCCTCTGATGTAGCAGCGCTGATTTTGGCGTTGAGCCGGCTGCTGCTGTGCGGTTTGAACCTTATGTTTGCTCACTGGGTTATGATAACGTAGGTATACCTGCAGTCCCATGTAAAGCCACAATTTGAATGTGTAAATGACACTTGAAAACTGCTACATCCACCGAGCTTGTCCCTGACTATACAGAGGTGCAGGTGAAGTAGAGCGAAGCACTTTTACTTTTTATTTTCTTTACCTATTGTCGTCGTTGAGAGCAGCCTCTTAGCAGAGCTTATCTTACGTGAGGGACTCTTATGCTGCGGAGTCATGCCTTGCTGGAGAAGAAGACTTTTTTGGGGTAGACCTCTTAGGAGTCAGTGTAATTCTACCATAGCACTGCTGCATTGATTGGCACCCGAGCAGAAAGCGCTTTATGTCTGCGATGAAAGGTCTCATATGAGTGTACGTGTCTGTACAGGAAAAACTGTGAAATACCATTCATTCATTAAAGGTTTAATGATCTCTTAATGAGATGTTCGGAAGGGAGATGATGAATGTTAACGTTGCGTATTAACTTCTGAAGCGGTGGTAACGAGGCAACATATGGCTCCTGCCTATCAGGGCTGTGGAGTCGGCAAGCCAAAGCCCCGACTCCGACTCCTCAATTTCCCAAACCTCCGACTCCTGACTCCCTCATACACGGCGCATGTTTAAGTGATAACCTTACTGTAGTAAAATGGTAACATCGGAGTGTTTATCACCATATGATACAATAAGCAAGCTATTTAGGAAGAACAGACACAAGCAAAAGGGTAACAATGTTTTGATCTTTTGAACACTTGTGGGTAGAGTTGAAGAAAAAGCTGTATTTGTATCCAAGTCCGGTCTGCACCAACATTGGGAATGTGTAGAAGAGACCTGGGGTCTAATTTTGGTCAAGATATGCTTGAATCAGATTCAGAGCCCAGAAGGATTCAGGCAGAGCTGAAAACCAAAGGTGGATGTCCCAAATACTAACAAAATAATACAACTTAACATTTTGATTTTTTAGGAGCAACACAGTAACAATGCAGTTACAGGAAAGAATCTGCAGAAGTAAGCAGATGCTAAAAACTTGCAAGTCAAATTTATGTATAAGATAGGTAAGATGACTGTATATAAATTACAGTAGCCTGAAAAAGAGCTGTAGTGGAAGGTGAGATATGGAGCCTGAAAGTCACAAGTTCAAAACATTGTTACCCTTTTGCTTGTCCGTGTAAAATATATTTATTAGATATGACTTTTAGAACACAAAAAATTGTAAATATGCAAAACACTGCAGGAACGTTTGTGAAGTCTCTGAATTTTGTTTGAGAAACCAGTATTGCCTCCATCAGATCCTGCATACATGATCTCACATCTGATCTTATTATTCCCAGGCTAGAGAACGGCCTCTCTACACTAACTTGGGTTGGGGGCAAAGCAGTGACCACAGGGGCAACATCTCTAACAATGCCTCAGCCACAGTCAGTTTTGATGAATGGTTGAACTCTTCTACGTTGAAAGCAGGTGAAAAATTTTGCTGAAATCTGTTTGCCCTGGGAGCAGAATCTTTGCCCCTGGGCAGCGCTTTGTCTGCTCCATGTCATCAATTACACTCCTCATTTTGATGAGGCTGAAGATAGGGGAAGAGTAGCACTGGCTGGACCCAATTCCTCTTACTCTTTGCATCGAACTAACTGGACCAAATTATTATATATTTTGGGAGTCGGGAGTCGGTCCATTTTATGACGACTCCTGCAAAATAGGCACCGACTCCACAGCCCTGTTGCCTATGGCCTCTATTTACCAGGGGGACACTGAGCTTCTATCAAATGTACAATACGAGGAGTCATGTAGTCTAGATTTAAAGGGATTGTATAATTTCATTAAATGGTCTTCAGAATAAGGGGACAGTGAAAACAAGCAACTTTGCAATTGGATGTGATGAGCAAAGCTGTCTTGTTTTCCCTCCTGCCTTATCTTCCTTTGCTGTAAACACAGTTCCCCAGTGCCGGTCGATTCCACCTCCTTTAATTTCATTTGCTGCCGGCTCTACTAATTTACATTCTGTTCGCTCCCGGTCGTATTCACGGGAGCGCGCATTCCTGCCTCTCTCACTCAGAATAAGGGGCCGGCAACAATTTCATTCTATACAGCCAGCAGCTCCTCATTGACACTGCAGCTGCTTCTACAATCAGAAGACAGCAGAATTGTGCCTCGGTGCCTAATGCTCCTGCGTGCAAGGGGCCGGCAACATTTCACTCTGCTCAGCCGCCAGCTTCTCAGGGACACTGCAGCTGCTTCTATGATCGGAAAGCAGCAGAATTGTGCCCCCTTTTGCCAATGCCCTGCGTAGAAGGGGGGAGGGGGACCCCTGTCCCTTTTGGGGGGTTCATAGAAAACGGGATTCAACTGTAAAAAAACCCTCCACCTGGGGAGAGGAGAAGAGATCATGCTGGTTCCTGAAGATTTGGTTTAACTGAATGGAGGCCCTGGGGGTTGGAAACAGCTCTTACAAAAAAAAGACTGCAAAAGGAGGGGAAACGACACAATGACATGTGGGGGGGGGTTTGAACACACTGACCGGGGGCGAGCATTAAAAATGAAGGGGGGAGGGTTTTCCCATCCCCCTTCAGTTAAAAAAAAAAAAAAAAAAAAAAACAAACCCACTTGGGGAGGGGAAAAAAACCCGGAAATTTCCGGGAACGAGGGGAATCAAGTTTACAAGAGAACAGCCGATCTAAATAAACGATAAAACCCCCTTTTAAAAGGGGGGTGTTCCCCCATAGATTTGGATGGAAAAATTCAAAAATCTAAAATAATTGTAAGCTCTTGCAAGAAGGGGCCCCCTAAACGGCCTGGTCGATCTGTTAGTAGCTTTTTACGCTTTTAAAATTTTTTTTTTTTGGCGGGACCCCATAAGGGTTTTAAATTGTAAAATACTGCAGAATATGAAGCAGAATATGTTTTTGGGATATAAAATAAATAGGGGCGGGTTTTTCTTCTCCTGGGGGCCCGGACCCTTTAAAAATCTCTGCTCCAAAGGAAAGTCCCGGTCCCCGCTAAACGCAAGGATTTTCCATTCTGTTCTATGGGAGTTCTGAGTACAGGTGAGCAATGTTCAACTATATTCGGAAAATCCCCTATAGCAAAATGGGAATTTGTGCGCAAGGGACAAGCCCGCTTTTTTTTCTGAACGGGGATTTTCAAAGGGGGCCCCCCCCCCAAGATAGGCAGTCCCCAAACCCTGGGGCCCATTTTTTTTATCGATAAGCCATCAAAGTCTTTGGTGGGAGCACCCCTTTAAGTTTTTTTGGGGCAGAAAATTTAAACCGGTGGGGCCCTTTTTTCTTAAACCAAAAAAAGGGGTTTATTTAACTGAACACCTCTGACTTTTTTGGGGGGGTTTTTGTCCGATGTTGCCCGGGTCAGCTCCCATTGACTTCAAAGTTTGTGTCTGGTGGTGTAGCACGGCTCCATTGGACAGGTTTTGTGATGTTTTTGGAAGAAAGCAGCCATGTTTTTACTGCTGGGACAAAACCCTTTTTAAAACCCCGGGCCGTACACATATAAACCCCCGGCCATTTGGGAACCCACCAAAAGGGTTTTTTGGACCGAAAAAGGTTTGGGGGCCCCTTCACCACATTGAAAAGAAGTTTTTGCCCCCATGCCGGCCAACGCGGGATTTGTTTTTAAAGGGAAATTCTGAGTATAGCCCAAATTTCCTGTTTTTTCCCGTAATTTCCCCTTTAAAAAAAAAAGGGACACAGCCCCCAATGCAAAACCCCAGCTCCGTTCTCTGTGGACAACTTGGAGCGAAAAACCTCCGTGCAGCCGGGAGAAGTTCAGCCTATATTAATTTTGTCCCTTACCTACTGCTTAGTCCCCGGGGAGGCCTTTCCTTAAACCAAAACTTTGGGGGATGTTACTGAGGGTTTAAAACCTTGGGGTGATCTTCTGTTTTAGTGGGGGGGAGAGGTAGCTGTTGCACTCGCGTTCTGGTGGTGCATGAGTGCGACCAAAAATCCAGGTCCAAAAGGCACATGGAAAAAAAAGAAAGGGGGCCCCAATTTGGATTTTGCAAACCCGGGGCCCCGGGAAACTTCAAGTTTTTGAGTTTTAAATGCAATTTTAAAATATTACCTGACACATAAAATCGGGCCTATGTAAATTCATGTTGCTCCTTGGTGCCCAGCACTGGATACTTTAAAGGGGTGGTTTCCCCTCCCAAACTTTAAAGGGAAAAGAAAATTGGCATGGGTTTTCCCCTGGGATCCGACTCTGGGAACAAGGGGAACTCTCCCTTAAAAAAGATGTTTTGTTTCACAAATTTTATGGCAAAAACGTAATAAATGGGTTTCAGCAGTTCTGAGTTTCCCCCAAGAGGACAGTAATGTAAACATTTCCCCGGGTTAAAAAAACCAAGACAAATTTTTATAAATTTCCCCTGGTTTCCAATTTTTTTACAAGTTCCCAAACACTTAAAAAGGGGTTTTTTTTCACCCACAAATTTGCACTTTTATGTTTAAAAGGGCTGCAAAAACAAGTCCCTTTGCAATATAGTCCTTAATAGGGGGTCCTACCCATTCCCCAAAACCCCCCTTTGTATGGGCGCAACAGCTTCTCAGGTCGCTAGATTTTAAAAAACTGTTTTAAACCTTTTGGGTTGGCTGCCAGCACTTTTTCTAAAGCTACCCAACCCCCGGTTCCCCTTTTACTGCCGCCTAGTAGAAGCCAAAGGGAAACACGCCCCTGAATTCAAAAATGAAACCAAGAAACAGGGCTGGGGGTAAGATGAAAACAATGTTTTGAGACAACCCCTCTTTAAACCCCTCTATGTTCGGGCCCAAAACTACTTGCCCCTGAACATGCCCTGGGCCCCCAAATGCCCTAAAACCCTGGTCTGTTGGGAAAAGAAAATCCTGTACCAAAACTCATAAGGGTCCCCTCTGCAAAAGGGAATAAAAAATAAGAGGTTTTTTTGGTTTTTTAAAACCCGTATAAACCCCTAATAGGGGATGTCTCAAGATTTCCCAAAATTAAAGGAAAAACAAATTTGTTCCTTTTTACTTGTGCCAAAAAAGTTCTCCCCGTTTTTTTTAAAACTTTCCAACAAAAGCTAAGTTTGGTTTACATTAGTTTGGGTCAGTTTAGCAGTAATGGTGGCCATGTTGGTTGTGCCTAGCCAGACATTTGAGTGGGCCCCTGGAGCACTTTAAATAAATTAAATAATTTGGAGATTTATAAATCACCAGAGCACGTCCGCATGTGCTGTTCCCATACCCCCTAGTTTTCCCCTTAAAGGGGTGTAAAAGAAATGCAAAAAAGTTTGGAAAAGGTTTAAAAATTTCCGACCAAACCCCCGCTAGGCAGCCCCAAACCCCCCTGGCCCGCCGTAACTTTTAAATTTTTTTCCAAAATTTTAAATTAAACCCCTTTTAAAACCCCGGCACGGTGGTTTAATTCCCTCTGCCTGGATCCCCTAACTTTTTGTACTGGAATCCTTAAAAGGAAACTATCATCAACATTTTTCTTTTTACATATTGACAAGCGGTATGTGACTATTTTATGGTGTGTTTTTTTTTATTTTTTTTTTAAGTTGGCGGGGAAGGGGGGGGGGTTACAGAATTTTGGGCAAGTTCATGTACATGACTTCGTGGTTTGTCCTTCTGACGTGCCTGTGAGCTCAGATAGTGGCAGTCAGATTTGTTTGACGGTTCTTCTTCCAGGTCGACTGTGGCCAGAAATATGTATGTATTGTCAGCTTGACCTAAGTGTGAAGAAACCCTCTCTCCTGTGAAGAAACAGATTGCCCCACTATCTTTTAATATATGGCTCTTTCCATTTGCCCTTTTAGTCTAAGTTAATCTCCTCTATCCCTGTGTAGAGAACAATAGAGCGATCATTGGGTCATTAACTACTATTTGCAATGAGACTGCATAGAGATAAGCAGCACCAACTGTAATACCTTCATAACAGATATTGAAGGTGCAAAGGTAGCAGTCTGGCTCAGGAGCTTCTCTGCCACATAAGAGGGCACCAGGATATAGTGAGGGCCCTGTTACAGATTTGGCATTGGGGCTCAGGAGATTCAGGTTGTTCCCATGTTCATTTTGCAGCTCTTGTTGGCTTGAACCTTTTCCCTTGCTATGGTTTACAGAGCACCAACCTATTTCGTAGTCAGGAACACTGTTTGCTATTCCTTTTATTGGGTCTGGTCTGAAATTGTGGCTCGCAACCTCTTTTCACCCCTCCTCAGAAGTGATTTGAGTCATATTTCAAGGAAAACAAATATTTGAGCAGTGTCTAGAAATTCTGGAAGTAACCCTTATAAATACGAGGAGAATATAAAGAAAAGCTCAAATGTAAGACCAGACAAGGGCCGACTATACAAGATGTCGGAGAACCTAACCAAAAAGCAAGAAAGCCCAAACAACCAAGAGGAAAACATTTAGATGACCTGGTGGGATCCCTGTCCAGGAGCTAATTGCTGCAAGGTCCCTGTGTTAACCACTCTACCACATGGTTACTCCATCATGATGTGATGTAATGGGGTAGACATAATCGTACATAAGTAACATCAGTTGCAAATTGTAGTTACTGGACTTTAGGCAGTATGGGCAGCTTTGTATTGTAGATTCAATGGATGAAAACAATGGTCCAATCTGTAGGAAGACCCATCGTGATGATCTAACCAGGGCTGTGGAGTCTGAGTCGGTGCCTATTTTGCAGGAGTCGGAGTCGTCATAAAAGGGACCGACTCCCAAAATATATAATTAGTTCGTCCAGTTAGTTCGATGCAGTGCAAAGAGCAAGAAGAATTGGGTTCGGCCAGTGCTACTGCTCCCATATCTTCAGCCTCATCACATGAGGAGTGTAAGTGATGACATGGAGTAGGCAAAGCGCTGCCCCAGGGGAACAGATTCCGCTCCCAGGGCAAACACATTTTCAGCAAAATTTTTCACCTGCTTCCAAAGTAGTAGAAGAGTTCAATCATTCATCAAAACTGACTGTGGCTGAGGTAATTCCTTTATACCCTACATTGTTAGAGATGTTGCCCCTGTGTCACCCCGCTTTGCCTAAACCCCAAAAATTAGTGTAGAGAGGCCGTTCTCTAGCCTGGAACTAATGAGATCAATGTGAGGTCATGTATGCAGGATCTGATGGAGGCCATACTTTTCTCCCGAACAAATTCAGAGACTCCACAAATGTTCCTGAGTGTTTTGCATACTTACAATTTTTTGTGTTCTAAAGTCATATCCAATAAATATATTTACATGACAAGCAAAATGGTAACAATGTTTTCAATTTGTGACTTTCAGGCTCCATATCTCTCCATAAACTACAGCTTTGTACATGAGGCTACTGTCATTTTATATACAGTCATCTTACCCATATTATACATAATTTTGACTTGCGAGTATTTAGCATCTGCTTAATTCTGCAGATTCTTTCCTGTAACTGCATTGTTACTGTTTTGCTACTAAAAATCAAAATGTAAATTTTTATTATTTTGTTAGTATTTGAAATCCACCTTTTGATTTTCAATACTGCCGGAATCCTTCTGGGCTCTGAATCAGATTCAAGCAGGTCTTGACCAAAATCTGATCCAAGGTCTCTTCTACACATTCCCAATGTTGGTGCAGACTGGACTTGGATACAAATGCAGCTTTTTCTTCAACTCTACCCACAAGTGTTCAAAAGATAAAAACATTGTTACCATTTTGCTTGTCAGTGTCTTTTCTACCAAAATAGCTTAATTATTGTATTATAAGGTGATAAAGAGCCTGATGTTACGAATTTACTACAGTAAAGTTCTCACTTAAACATGCGCCGTGTATGAGGGAGTCGGGTGTCGGAGGTTTGGAAAATGTCGGAGTCGGGGCTTTGGCGTGCCGACTCCACAGCCCTGGATCTAACCTAACCAAGAGCTCCACATTGGTGTGACGTTTCTCTTACTACACCGCTATTCCTATTTTAGTGTAGTCTGTGTGCTGCTCAGGTTGTCATGAGCGCGACAATGATGGAGGCTACGAGGATGTTGAGGACTGTTGTGACCGCTTTACTCACAGTAGACGGTAATATCTGAGCTGCCAGGGTCGCATGAGTCACCTGGTTATTATTATGCTCTTCGGCTCCAATTATTGTCCATCGGACATTTATGTCTCTTTATTAACAGTCTTTGTATGGTCTCTGGTGCCTTGTACACTTCTGCCTATGATACTCTTTATATTGTCTCCATAAACATATATTTCTGGTGTACTTGAATAGTCCTCAGGCTAAACACCTTTCTCTGCAGTGTTCTGAACGCATCAGATAAATTTCTACAATGGCTTTCTATTTAATTGAGTGGGCTCTAATAGAAAGTCGTTTGACCACGTTCTTTAGTCAAAAACAACCGAATGAAAGCTTTCTTGCCAAAATGGGTAGAAAAAAAAAGGCCCCCTCTCCTAAAGGCAATCACATAATGGCTACAAAGTAGTTATAATTTGTATGGGCCAAATTGATTCCTCTATGCCAACTTAATCCAAGTACTATGTTTAGGTCACATACATAATAAATTTGTAGCGGTCCAGAAACTCAACGTAGAGAGGGTGTATATTTTAGAAAACCAATTTTCATAAGCTCCGTTTGGGAATTCTGAATTAATAAAGGGAGGTTCAGGATCTTCCTCTCTCTTGCCCGGAGTTGATAGCAGTTACAAAGAACGTCATTGCCTCTGGAGGACTCTGTAGTGATTATCTAACATTGACCATCTCTGGGGGAGAGAGAACTTAGCATGTTATGTATCTGTTTTTAATTGAAATATTGTCATGTAATGACACGCTAAGGCATTTATATATGTTGGTCAGTAGAGGAGGACTTAACACCTAATTGTTTACACTCAAGTGTAGCGGAAATATAAACACACACATGTATATAGATAGATATATGTATGTATATACATATGTGTGCACACATACATACAGTAACTCACAGAAGTGAGTACACCCTTCACATTTTTGTAAATATTGTATTATATCTTTTCATGGAACAACACTGAAGATATGATACAATGTAGAGTAGTTGGTGTACAGCTTGTATAAGGCTATGTTCACATGGCTTATTTCGAAGATGAATGCACGTGCTCAGCACCGTGTCCAGAGATTCTTTTCAAAACAGATGTATGAGTGGTGCCAGCATTGCTGCAGAGGTTAAATGGGTGGAGTCAGCCTGTCAGTGCTCAGAATGTACACCGCATAATGCATCAAATTGGTCTGCATAGCTGTTGTCCCAGAAGGATAATGCACAAGAAAGTCCCCAAACAGTTTGCTGAAGACAAGCAGACTAAGGGCATGGATTACTGGAACTACGGTATGTGCTGTGGTCTGAGACCAAGATAAACTTACTTGGTTTAGATGTTGACATGCGTATGTGGTGGCAAGTAAAAACAAAGTTGCCAGCTCACCCACAATATTTCAGCAGCCAGAGTTGTATCCGCAGGTATCCCGTCTGGAGCAAGACGTATAGTAATGCAAACTTGAGAGAAATTATACAGCGGTTTCAACCGTCCAAGGATAAAACTTAATGAGATTTATTGGTTTCCATAAAAATGTTAGCTTCCATAGCAATACAAAGTTCCAAGTAGTGACAGTGGCGGCAACCAGGTGAGGAGTACAAAGACAAGTGTGTCTTGTCTACAATCAAGCATGGTGGTGGGAGTGTCGGCTTTGTGGCTGCATGAGTGCTGTCGAGTTAATTCAGGGGAACCATGAATGCCAACATGTACTGGGATATACTGAAGCAGAGCATGATCCACTTCCTTCTGTGCCTCAGGGCAGTATTCCAACATAATGACCCCAAATACACCTCCAGGATGACCACTGCCTTGCTAAAGAAAATGAGGGTGAAGGTGCTGGAGTGGCCAAGAATGTCTCCAGGCCTAAACCCTATTGAGCATCTGTGGGGCATCCTCAAATGCAAAGTGGAGAGCGCAAGGTCTCCAACATCCACCAGCTCCGTGATAACGTCATGGAGGAGGGAAGAGGATTCCAGTGGCTGCAACCTGGTTCTGGGACCAAGTAGTGTATAATATGTACTGCAGTTGTTGCTCTTAAATGGATGCATTTCTTATTATAGTAACTATCGGACGATCGGTTATCTCCTAGTTCCCTATAACCCTGCAGTGATGTCCTAATTTTTTTTCCTCTACCTTGCCTCTAGTTATCATCTAGCATATGCCATCCACATCCCTCTGTCCACTACTATAGGGTACATATAAGCTAGACCCTGAATATTTTTCTGCTTGTCCATAATACTACATCAGTCGTAGATTAGAAAGAACACCACCACCACCCACTTGAGCAAATGCTTCTCTACAACATGAAACCTCTGAAGCTTTTCTATAGGATTTGTGTAATGACTGAGGGATTTTGCTGTAAACCTGCCATTTTAGAACAAAAAGAGGTCGTTTAGAATTAACATCAGTCTGGTAACCCAAGAGCTTACAGTAATTAGGCTTTGTATTCTCTTGCTGTACTCCACGCCAGCAAGAAACCCACGGACACAGGTAGAGTGGTGGGGACTGTGTATTCTGGAAGATCCGTCGATGTAAAGAAGCCTTTTCGTTCTTACATAGTCTTAATAATGTGAAGAACGTGGCCACGTCTATCAGAGCCGAGGGTGGAATTATCTTTGGCTGGTGTTCAGGGTATTGCTCTGAAACTAAAATTCTTTTGGGTAGAACAGAAGAATGTTGGTTTCTTACAGCAATACCCTGAACACCAGCCAGAGCAGTCATGTCACTACAACACATACTCAAGGTTCTGATATTATCTTATGGTTTTTTTCTTATTTTATTACGTAATCCATCTGCATGTAATGAGTTTCATGGTGGCTCAGAGTTGATTGTTAATATTTCGGAAAGGATATAAGTGGTGAACAGATTATGTATGAGGCTCACTAGAAAGGTTCACTTCATTGGCATTTGTAAATGAGGTTGAAATGGTAGCTACCGGTCCCATAAATATCAGATATGAAGTCATGTGATAAAAACATTGCCAGATCATAAAGTATCAATGACGTTAATGGTAATTTATAACCGAGAATTGGCATCCAGTTGGGTCTCTGCTCTCCCATAGACCAATTGTTACTTGTAGGACATCTGTCTAGTACATGTGTTATGCTTGATGCTCTTTGCAGTTGTGTAATGTAAGCCATGGGTCTATAACTAGTTTTTCCCAGTATCGAACTCTGTTCTTGGGACCCACTAGTGGAGTTGACTTCTTTGGGGCCCAACCTAAAGCTACTGTTTGTTTGGACTGCTCATGACTTTCACTCTGCCTCTTGCTTTCTGCCCCTCTCCCTCGCTAAAAAGCATCCCTTAACCCACCATGCCCAGGAACTCACCGGGAGTTTACCTTTCCCCCCTGTGGGACAATCCAACCCTGGTTTCTCCTATAGGTCACCGTTTTTGTTCACCGTCCTAAATTTTGTGTGTGGCTCGCATAGCACCTACTAAACATTTGAATCCCCCTTCATGGGGTAGTATAAGTTCCACCCCTGTTCTGCTCCCAAACCACCATTTTGGGTGCCATCAACATTGCCCCTTGAGATCACTTTTGCTGGACAACTCCTTAGTTCTCAAGGTGCCTATATACACCATTTTGCCGAATTTGGTGGAACCAGCCAAATGTCTTATGTATAGGGAGGCATCCTCATTCTCCTTTGACAGATTATGTTGGGGAAAAATAATTTGACATGTTGAATTTAAATACGCAATCCTTTTTATTACTCGACGGAGAGAAGTCCCCAATAGAGGTGGATTCCTCTTTTTGCATTGTCAAGGTATGTGTCCTTGGCCAAACCAAGCTTGACGAGAGGCAGGCTTGGACTGGCCCACAGGGAAATAGGGGAATCCTCCGTTGGGCCCCTGAGCATGGTAGACCTAAAGTTGTTTCTTAACAGCATATACATCCCCAGAAGAGGCAGAAATGCATAGAAAGAGAGGCAAAAAGCAAGAAGCAGAGTATTGGAGGCATCTACAGTCATTTACAGTAGCTGTAGGGTGTGACCCTAAAATAAGCTCCACTGGTGGGCCCATAAAAACTCAATTGGTGGGCCCTTAGAGTCAACCACCTGTGGGCCCTAGGCACCCCAGTCCGACACGGACGAGAGGAATAGCAGTTGTCAGACCAGAGTGCAATTGACGGCTGCTTAAAGGTACTGTATATAGCCACCTAATGAGACTTCACACTTGGAAGACAGCAGGCCAGAGCCCCGACTCAGACTCCTCAATTTCCCAAAGCGCCAACTCCTGACTCCCTCATACACGGTGCATGTTTAAGTGATAACTTTACTGTAGTAGAATGGTAACATCAGGCTGTTTATCACCTTATGATACAATAATCAAGCTATTTAGGTAGAACAGACACTGAGAAGCAAAATGTTAACAATGTTTTGATATTTTGAACACTTGTGGGTAGAGTTGAAAAAAAGCTGTATTTGTATCCAAGTCCAGTCTGCACCAACATTGGGAATGTGTAGAAGAGACCTGGGATCAGATTTTGGTCAAGATATGCTTGAACCTGATTCAGAGCCCAGAAGGATTCAAGCAGTGTTGAAAACCAAAAGGTGGATTTCCCAAATACTAACAAAATAATAAAAATTAACATATTGATTTTTAGGAGCAAATTTATGTATGATAGGTAAGATGACTGTATATAAAATTATAGTAGCCTCATGTACAAAGCTGTAGTGGATGGTGAGATATGGAGCCTGAAAGTCACAAGTTCAAAATATTGTTACCCTTTTGCTTGTCAGTGTAAAATATATTTATTGGTTATGACTTTAGAACATAAAAAAATTGTAACTATGAAAAACACTGCAGGAACATTTGTGGAGTCTCTGAATTTGTTCTGAGAAATAGTATTGCCTCCATCAGATCCTGCATACATGACCTCACATCTGATCTCATTATTTCCAAGCTAGAGAACGGCCTCTCTACACTATCTTGGGTTGGGGGCAAATCGGTGACAACAGGAACAACAATGTCAGGGTATAAAGGAATTGCCTCAGCCACAGCCAGTTTTGATGAAAGGTTGAATTCTTCTACTTCTTTGAAAGCAGGTGAAAAATTTTGCTGAAATCTGTTTGCCCTGGGAGCAGAATCTTTCCCCTGGGGCAGCGCTTTGCCTGCTCCATGTCCTCAATTACACTCCTCATGTGATAAGGCTGAAGATATGGGAGCAGTAGCACTAGCTGGACCCAATTCCTCTTGCTCTTTGAACTGTATCTAACTAACTGGACCAACTTATTATATATTTTGGGAGTTGGAGTCGGTCCATTTTATGACGACTCCGACTCCTGCAAAATAGGCTCCGACTCCACAGCCCTGGAAGACAGGAAGCAGAATTCAGAATGCAGCTCTGGATATAAGCAGAGCATTAGTCATGATGTAACCTATGTTGTGGTATTGTATACCACCTTAACTTTTTTGTGCTATGAAATTCTGTGCAAATGTGGCTTAATGTGTGGTAGACCTGGAGAACTTGGAATTTTGTTCTCCACAGGCAGTTTACGTGCTGGGATGGGGTAGGGTAGGGCGTATGATGCGTCCTATCCAAACACAACAGTTATGCAGTCTCTACATTCACTTTTGACCCCGTTTATGTTGTTACTGTCTTGCTTTGAAGCTTTTGTGTAAGCGGAATGGTTTTGCGGCTTTGAGGAAGTTCTGTGGAGCTCTTCCAATACCTCGGGTCGTTCCTTTGTAGAGTGATGCACTTTTTTGTTTTCCTTTATTGTATGATATGTTTGTACGGTGAGCAGCGCTTTCATTTTTACTAATTCTATGCAGTGATTGAAGGCACACGTAGGCAATGCTTTTATCTTGGTAACCGGAGATGTCATTTGCATTGGATCCCCAAAACATTTATGGACCTAGACAATGCAGTAATCCTAGCCAGGGGGTGGCTTATTTTTTTGTCCCATCTTGACGAGGCTTTGGTTAGACTTGCAGCAAAGAAATGTACCTTTTGGATCGGTGTCTTTAAATGTATTAAGGTTTGTAAGATGTCAAGTATCTGAAGGCTCCTGAGCATGCATGGTTCTTTTCCATTGAAGCCTGAGAACTGGAAACCTTTGTGCATGGAATTTGCCTTCATTAAAAAGAGTGGCCCCATGAATGCAGCTATCTCTGCAATGAAAATGTGACAAAGATTTCTGAGACCTCACCCGCTCTGGTGAAGCGATGCAGGGTTCTTGGGTCCATCCATCTTGCATTTTTCCAGCTTCACCTTACCTTCAAAAGACAAGTTGAAAAGTCAAGAGTAGCTTGAAGGGAATGTGTCATCAAAAAATGACTTATTGTTTAACTCACGTTTTTATGTTAAACACATTTTTTTTAGGAGTTTTTGGTTGGTTTTTTTTTATTTTTCATATCACTTTCAATATTTTTTTTAATAATTAAGTCCTGCAGTTTTCACTTTGGCCACTAGGCCTAGTAATAGTCTGACACTTCCTGTTCTGTTTAGAGAGCTTTTCAGCAGTGTATGCTCATTATGAGTAACAGCAGGGTCACACTGGAAGGAGACACCAATGTGTACAGATAACACAGAATCCACCAGTCACAAGAGATGTCACAGCTCCCCCTCTCCCCTCCCTTCACAGTGAAAACTCTCCTATAGACGTCTATGGGACAGAATCTGTCTTAAGAATCCTATGTGCATGAAGCTGCTGTAAAGTATCTCTCTGACTGCTGTTAAAGCAGTGCAAGCAAGAATGTCTTCCCCACAATCATATATAGACGGCCGAATAGAGAAATCTACAATCAGGAAATAAAAACCACTGAGAGGAAAAGAATATGGATCAAGGGCTTGATTTAATAAGAAAAAAAAAAAAATTGGCGACAGATTCCCTTTAATGTGTGATTTTCTACCAAACTTAAGAGTATTCTCACCATATTAATGAGCTTTGGGCTGCGTCCACACGGCAAATGTAAAATAGTGGCTTGATTACGTAACAGAATCCACCAGTACTTTACAATTGTTTTTTGTTTTTTGGCGCGGATTTCGTGGTCGGTTTTCGGATTCAGATGGCACATTGACCCTTACGTTTTCTTTTCATATCCACCATCCGCTACAACTCGGATTTTCTATTGAGGTCTATGTGGGTGGGTTTACAGTCTGATTTTTGACGGTTTTCATATCTGAAAAATGTCAAAATCCAAATAACTATATTTACTATTTTGCTATAGGCAAACTTAAACTCTATCGTTTCTCAGTCTATAAAGCACTAAAACTTAACTTTTATTATGTACAACACCTAACCTCTAACACACTTTTTTTTTTTTTTTTTTTTTTTTTTTTAAAAACCTGATTTCTAACCTCTCAATTTGTCTCATAAATGTATCCCTTTCTAATTGTGAAGGAATAACTCCTTTTCTATTATCAAGTCTGGTGGAACACCACCTATTAGCATGGAAACCCTATATGTACAGTGATTTGCTAACTGCAAA
This sequence comes from Phyllomedusa bahiana, assembly GCA_025379985.1. Taxonomy (NCBI): domain Eukaryota; kingdom Metazoa; phylum Chordata; class Amphibia; order Anura; family Hylidae; genus Phyllomedusa; species Phyllomedusa bahiana. The sequence continues at coordinate 225,306 of JAODAL010000735.1, read as the reverse complement.
AAGGAATCCAACGCATTCCACTTGGGCAGTCATCCCTAATCTGATGGGCATGAAGAATATAAGGTTTCCTTGTGAAACACTCTGCAGCAGGTAACACAATAGAAAGAGGTAGAAAATCACAAGTTAAAATATCATGCCTTACCTCCCCAACATGTTTCACCAGCTAACTGGCTTCATCAGGGGATAGAGGTCCGGTCCAATGTGGTCGAGCTCACTTCCTTTTATATGGTCTCCAAATAAAATAAAATCTAAATAAAACCCTGCCATGTAGACAAATCCCTTAAACATGTAGGCAAAGATAAATAAAGAGAATTGCCAAATTGCTGTTCTGATTTTGCTTCCCTTCAGAGTTAGAGCAGTTCTCATCTCCTGCTTGTGTACACAAGCTTGCCTAGGTTTTTGACCCTCTCTCTGCTCTAGCAGCCCTCGCCAGGATAGAGAGGTCTTAGATGTAGGATGTGTTTCGTTTCCCTGCAGTGCTGTACATGCAATACACAGGCAGGTTGGGTCCTCCAGAGAGGTGGACACTCTTTATTGCCTCTTAAAGGAGTTTTCTTACCTCATTAATTTTCAGGTTTAATAGGTAGCAAAGGTAAATATAGGTTATAACTAAATACATGGCTGTTCAGATTTTCCTTTTTTTCCATAGTTAGAGCAATTCTTATCACCTGCTTGCAGAATGTTTCCTAGGAGTCCTGTCCAGGATGGTAAGGTCACTTCCTGCTGTGTCTGATCAGCAGCACAGGAGCTTGTGTGTTTCTTACTGACAGACTTTAACCCTTTATAGCTCTGCAGCCTTGTGCCTTTCTGTTAAAAACCCTCCAACACCAATGTTCTAAGAGGATCAGCTAGTAATAATAGTTGAAATGTCAATCACTGTTGTGGGACCACCCGCAAAACGGGAAGAGTGAGCCTGAAGTTTGCTGTAGAGATCAGGCTCTAAAATAGCATGGGAAGAACACCCTTTAATCCGCCCTTTAGAAACTAGCCTGGGCACCAGTAGATCTGACAGTAGTCGACCTGTTCTTGCGCTTTCATAGATAGAGGAACAAGCTACCACATTTTCAAAGCCCTTAGAGGACCGGTTAATTCTCCTGGGATGAGGGAACTACTAAATACAATTGTGATCCATGAGTTTTTTCTCAGATCTCTGCGTTGTGCTGTTCCTCTGTTATCTTGGAAACATATCATTCAGTTTTACCACTGCCCCTTTTATAGGGCCCTTCCTAATTATGGAACATATTTTCTCTGAACTCTTAAGATTTGCTGTTCCTCTATATTGCCTTCTAGGAATTTATCAATAAATTGATATGTAGTTGTTACCAGTTAGTGGTATGTCTTAACGCTGAATATTTTTAAATTTCAGTGGAGCTACCCAGACCTGTAAGTTTCCACACACCTATATGCATTTTCACGTATGAGGACATGTATTCCTTTTGAGCCACATCTATTGCCTTTCACCCAGCCAGCCAGTGCTCTGCTGTGCACTGATGATGGGCAAACACCCTGTAACAGGTGTGCAAACACAATACAATATCCACAGCACTCTACAAGCACTAGAAAACGGTCAAAGGGAACATAGGAACTTTTTAGGAAAAAAAGCGTCCGCACAGGCTTTTTTAATCAGAGCAGTTTATAGTTGGGATCTTCTCTCCCTGAAATGTGGAGGTCTGAACGACACCAAGAGAGGTAACATGACAGAGTAGGATCCCATCTGTATCGAGATCACCTTGCCATGGCAGATGGGCCTTTACAGTTTTGATCAAAAATGTACACTACGAACTTTACATTTTTATGACTTTTGCCCTGTCACTGCTGTCTGCAGATTAATACCTGGTTGGCAGTAATCCTATTCCTGTTGCAAAATTCAGTGAGTCGGATGTAGCATTCATCAACTCACATCTAATAGGTGGCGCTGAAGAGCCCCAGCTCTTTCCCAATGAGCCTTTTAAAATATATTTACATTTCAGAGGAGTGACCAACGCATATTAGCCCCCACACACCTACATGGTACCTCTCCCTAATCAGGAAAGTTACCCCTTTTGGTCAACACAGTCTGACACTGACCTATTATAGCAAGAGGAATTTAAAAAAATAATAAAAAAAATCAATTTTATTCATAAACGGACAAGTCAGCACAGTTGTCCAGATTAGATTTTTAAATATGTGCATCATTATCTGGATAAAAAGTGGACCTACCTGTTGGATTTTGATGGTCTGCTGTGTCTTGGGTCTGGAAAACTACTGTATGATCAGCGGAGAATACACTTGGCGCAGATCTCTTTAGACCACGTCCTTCAGTCTGCTTTATAGCTCACTTCACATTTTTCCTTTGAGGTCCTCTTTTTTGGCCATATGGTTTGTTTGAACTCCTACGTTGTGAAGTATATCGGCTTTTAGACACTTCCACATTGACCGGCTGCTAGCATTATTCCTGACAATAAGCTATTGAATCTTAATACCTTGGGTAATACACCGGGCTCTGTCTGTGTACAAAGAATATGAATATCTTTTATCTTCAAGGTGTTTTGAAGAATTGGGACATAGATAAAAGCCAATCTCCAAATCCTTGTGGAACGCCGGGATGCATTGACTACATATCTGCTAAGTACAATGACAAATGGATTTATGAAATGTAAGGCTACTGTTCCATCAAATGTCCAGTAACTGAATCGGTTGGGATATAGCTTCATATGTTCCTTTGGCTGTCCCACTCCACAATTACATACTCTATCGAGGCTGTTGGGTGCAAAGTTATGGTTGCTGATGGGGTGCGCTGCTTATTGTGGATGTGCTGCAATAAATTGTGTTGTCCACATGTAACCCACCGTTTTATATATTTTCAAGCAAGGTGAAGGACACGTTAAGTCACCTCATAATGCCACTTCCTACTTTTGACACTTGCAGTGCATAGAAGGAAGTCACGGCTTGGTGCGTATAATAAGGTGTGCGATAGGCTATCTGCATGTACGTTCTTTGTTGCGGTCATGGGTAAAAAGGGCTATTTATCAGGTTTGCGAAAAGGGGTGAATGGCGTTTGAGCCAAGAATGGCGATATTTCTAAAACTGCTCAGTTTGTGGAGGGTTTTCGTGCTGCTGTGGTGAAGGTGTATTGTGAGTGGACAATTGGCACCAATGTGGAAATTGCAGAGCACCTCATGCCAGAGACTTGGTGCGGTTCACCAAAATGAACAAGTGGATGACCAGCCATGTGTCTTACCCAATGGCGAACTCCACTCTGTATGGGGCCCCGGAGCAGACGAATGGAACTGCACCTCTGCTAACCAAGTTGTAACTGCAGAGAAGGCCTCAATTTTCACAGCAGTATCAGAATTTGGCCTCAGCTGATTGGCAAAGAGTTGCCTTCTACTTTGGGTTACGTTTTTTGCTCTATCAAATAGATGGACATTGGCACATCAGATGAGAAACCTCAAAACAAACAACCTGTACATTGCTTTAAAAGCACAAGCTGGTGGTGGCATGGTTCTGGTCTGTGGAATATTTTTGTGGCATTCTCCAGGCCACTCATCCATGTGGAGGGCCTCTCAACCGATTTGGATATGAAACCATCCTTGCAGATTACGTGAACCCATACATGCTGGTAGTCTTTTCTGGAGTGGATGGGATCTTGCAACAAGACAATGCGACATGTCCTACAGCTAGAAATGTCCAACATTGGTTGGAAGAACATGACGAAGGCTTCCAGGTACTACCCTGGATCCCTAGTTCCCCGGACTTGAACTCAATTGAGCATCTGTTGGGCCCCTGGATGGTGGTGGTGGCTCTATTGACCCTCCAGTAGCTGTTCGATGCAGTTGGTTCCAGACACCTGGGACAACCTACTAGGACCTTATTGAGTCACTCCTGGCCCATCTAACTGATGTCTGGGCAGCACATGGCATTTACTCTGGAAATTAGCTGCTGGTTTTAATAATTTGACTTTTTTTTTCTTTGTCAATAACCTGACACTTAAAGGGGATTTGCCAAGACGGCACTTACCTAGCTCCTGTCAGCACGAGAGCAGGATATATACAAATCATGCTGAGTCATGAAGCTGCAGGGGAGAGAGGGATGGGGGGAGTGAGGAATCCAAGGGAGCGTCTCAAAACTTAAGTGAAATAATAAACAGTACAAGAGTGGATTCTCAATACAGTAAGACACAGCCTCAGACTGCACTGTCTACTCTGTGCCTTAACAGCTCATTCATTTTGCCTGTCATCAGATAAGAAGTGTTTCACGCAAGCGCGGCCTGTCAGCTCCTGGGTCTTGACTAGGGAAAGCTTTAATGTAACCAAGGGGGACTGAGCAATGCTGTAGCTCTCAGAGTTTTTAATCACATATATTTAGAAAAGTGATTAAATACCCATTTTGGAGGTTCCCACGTCAACATTACATGGTGGCAAAACCCCTTTAAGCCTTTCTAAAAAAGCAAACAAGAAGCTCAATATGTCCGACACTAAAGAAAGGAACGCGAGTTCTCTGAAAATCCTTAGACCTTTTGAAATTTACAAGGAGCTTTCTTAAATAAATCACATATTTTTAGCCGACTGGATGTGTCAAGGATATTGTGATAGTAATTTAGCTATTGGCTCTTTCCTTAGCACCTTTGTCAGCGGATGAGCCTTGTGCCAAGGTCCCCGCAGACATAGGTGTTGTAATATCCGAATAGCGTGACACTTCCCCTTGGACTTAATGCAACTCAGCGTTTATTGATCCAGTCTGCACGTCTTTGCTGAGGGTATATTGTTACACTGAAACACTGATCAATGCCGTCCTGCTTGCGTCGACTCGGGGGTCATCAGCATTTCGTATGGTAAACTTTAGTCATTTGAATGACAAGACTAGTAGCTCACGTATCGCAGTAATCTATAGATGGTTAACAGCATTTCATCCTATTCATGATGTGGTCGCCCTGTAAAATACAAATGAACATGTGTTCAAAGGCATGAGTCTTGCGTTTCCGAAAGAGATAGATAATTTGTCCCAAAAAGATTTCCAAAAAAGATCAATGTCCTGTGAATGGTCGTGGTTTGACTTCCAGTAGGCGCTCATCCACTGTATTACAGAACAGTCAGTGAGGTCTGAATGGCAATTTAAACCCCCACACCCACCAATTTATTGGTTCCCCTCCTAAGGAGAGACTTTTCCCCTTTCGAACCCCCTTTGCCTCTCCCCAGCCAATATAAGTTCTACACTGCATGAAAAAGGGGGAAATACCCCGTAAATAATCTATAATGGTTAAAGCATTTCATCTATCAATGGTTTCGCCCGTAAATACAATAACATGTGTTCAAAGGCATGAGTCTTGCGTTTCCGAAAGAGCATATGATAATTGTCCCAACAGATTACCAAGAAGATCAATGTCCTGTGAATGGTCGTGGTTTGACTTCCAGTAGGCGCTCATCCACTGTATTACAGAACAGTCAGTGAGGTCTAAATGGCAAGTAAACCCTCACACCGACCAATTTATTGGTTCCTCTCCTCAAGGAGAGACTTTTCCCCTTTCGAAGCCACTCTTGCCTCTCACCCAGCCACCCGGTAAGTTTTACACTGCACTGACGAGGGGCAAATACCCCGAAACAGCTGTCTGTAGTTGAACTTAACTGGTTTGGCTCAAATCCCTTTCACATTGCAAGGCTCCTGCAAGCTACATGTGAACTGAGGATAAATACATCCTATAGAATGCGCTGTGGCGCTTCTCAGCTCTTATCCCATAAGCCATTGCTTTGTGCAAAACAGTCAGTGAGGTCTGAATGGCAAGTAAACCCTCACACCGACCAATTTATTGGTTCCTCTCCTCAAGGAGAGACTTTTCCCCTATCAAAGCTCCATTTTATACAGAGCCTTAATGGGACTGCCATAGAGAGGCGTAGGGCCCCTGGTATACCCACAAATGCCTTAAAATTCAGTATTTAAAGAAGTCTATGGGAATGACATGACAACTACCCAAACTTGCCTTATAAAATTGGTTTTCCAGGCAGGACCGTTGAAGAACATGGTTAGTGGATATTGGAAGTGTGAACCTATTACAGGCCAAGATATGTCTACAGCCCAGACCTGCTCTAGATAAAGCAGTGGTCTTTTGGGGAGATCTGTACTATATAATGTAGTCGGAAACTCTGCTAGTCTTCCTGGTTTCTTGATATCAGAAGGTAATCTATATCCTTTGCAAGGAACTTTAGTATCTCCTCCATGGTGTGGCCTCATGTAGCATGAGAGGAGGTTATATATAAAGCTTCTTAAACAAAAAAGGTCAAACACCTAAGACCTTGTCCCCACGGCAGGTTTTTAAGTTGGTTTTGAAAGTGACTGTAAACCGGCTGTCAAACTTTAGCACGGACCTCTATGGGAAATCTGTGCAGCGGTCCCCACCGCACGGATTTTCCGTTGGGTGGTTTTTTTAGACCTCCGGCGGTCCGAAAATGATTGAACATGTTCATTGTTCCACCCGGTTTTCGGGCAGAACATGAACATTTCAGTGTGAAGGGGGACGGGCTTTTCTCCGCAAACCGTGAAGAAAAGACGTCCTCCTGTGGCTGTGTGCACGGCCCCAAAACAGAGCAAATACTGTTCAGGTAATCCGACCGGTATTTGCTCTGTGCCGTGGGGACATGCCCCAAGTTGCTTCCTCATGTCTCGCAGTTTTTCGTCTTTTATTTTCCCTACATCCTATGGTTCACAAAGCTGCGTAGACTTTTCAACAAATTTATTTATTTAATTTTTTTTTAATTCAGAATTTCTGTTTTTATTTTAAAAGAGGAAAAACAAAAACGAGGCAGCGCTCTCAAGCGCAATATTGCGACTTTTGGGTAAAATCCGCTAATACTTATTTTATGCACTAACCTTTTAGTGTTGTGCAAAGTAAAGCACAACACTTTTTTGAGCATCCGAATGTTTGGAACCGAAGCGTCAATGTCGTCCGCAGCAGTCTGTCCGTTTTGCTCCATACGCCCGATGCACAGGGTCAGGGTCATGGCGACCTAAAAGATGGGAAGTTTTTCTCCACTTTGCCCAGAAAAAAAATTCCTTTAAATTGACTATAATGACCACGCTGGACGTCTTTTTATTTTAAGACTTGCTTGGCTACAAAAGTAGGGCTGTAACACAGCCTGAAACGCGTCAAAGGGATCTGCTCTTATGTCCTGCTGATTGTGATCTCATCTCTTAGTTTCTGTAAGCTGTGGCTTTGTAAGTTTTGGAATTTATATATTCTAAATACATTTTGCTGATTTTTATTGAACACTGGAAACTTTTTTTTTTTTTTTTTTTTTAGATTTTATTTGCATTTTTATAAATGCAAATAAAAATAATAAACTACAACCCCTTACCTTTCATTTTCTCTGACCTTTCCTGCAGCTTGGCTCTCAGACTGCAAATCACATTATATATTCTGTTTTATAATTGATGTGTGGAGTGATTTTACTTGTTTGATTAATAGTCCCAGGAATATTCTCTGCTTATAGTGAGCGAGTCTTCTGATGGTCGGATTAAAAATCCAAAAAACAGTCTAAAAAAACTTGGAACCTGCACATTCTTCCGTCTGCTTTTAGGGCGAAAATGTACTGTTCAGTGTTTAGGGGAATGGCCAAAGACCGCGGACAGAAACCGTCCCACCAAACATTCAAAAGACAATAAAGTACAGGTCGGATTCTTTAACCAGTATGGTGGACTCGAAGGTGGACATCCCCTACAAGTATTGTGATGGCCTCTTTGGTTTTTGTTGTGTATGTGGGGTATTTTTGGGTTTGTTTTTTTTTATATCTTGGTTTTTGCAAAAGCAGTAGCAGAGACTGTACACAATTATTCATGTAAAAGTGTTACAAGGGGAGATAAATCCAAGTACTGAGCAAGGGGGAAATAAACCTGAGACATGTTAATAGCACCAGTATTAAGGCTATGACCATACAGATTTGAGATATGTTATCCTTCACATTGATATGATTATCACAAGGCATTATGGGAAAGGAGTTGAGAAGCTCAGGCGCCCTCTATTGGATGTAACAAATCTGCAATTTGCTTTTGACCCACTGGGTCTTAAGCAAAAGGGATATTAGCCAAGCTAGTATCTCTCATCTGCAGACAGCAGCCGTTTCGGGGTTTTGCCCGATTATATCAGGAATATGTATAAATCGGCGACCTGTATTTGTTTTTTTCTTTAAGGGATTGTCCTTCTCGTCATATGAAAAATGCTTCCTCTTTTATCAGCCACACCTGGCGGAGGGGGGTGAGAGGTTAAGGGTGCCAATGCAAAGTTCAAATCTTTTTGTTGTGTACCCCACATGTTAACGTCTTACATGGTTGCCCATTTTTTTTGCATGAGTAAATGATTGGATGTGACTATCTTATTGCTTTGAAATGAAATTGTCGCACACCTGGAAATATAGGAATGTTCACGGGGTGCTTGTGGAAGGGATATCCAGTCCCATAGACCATAAATAAACTAAAGATCCACAGCACACCTCAATAATGCAATGTGATAGTGATTTATTTTAAACGTGCAAGAAGACAGATCTCCAGAGTATTTTTCAACAGCAGTTGATTATGTATGAAAAATTCAGACGTAATTATTGAACGTTTTCGGCTGGTAAGGCCTTCATCAGAATCGTCTGAGAATAGGGGAACGGAGGTTCCGGCGGTCAGTCATGGAGGAGCACCGCCCACCAGGCTCCTAAACCCAGATTGAGCTGAGATTTAGAGGGGTTTTATCGTTTCATCATTTGGCAGCCGTTTATACTGGTTGCTAAGCAGAGCTTATGAAATGCAGGGTGTTGCTCCTCCCAGCAGGGAGTATCTTCTCTCTCTGCAGACACGCCCGCAAAGTTCATGTGAGGATTCATTCTGTGTGAGCTGGGGGAAGGCAGAGGTTCTCCGCTGTCGGAGACTAAGGAATCATTGGAAGTGAAACGCTAAGTGTAATTCCGTAGTGTATATCTACATTTCTCACTCGCTCTACATACTTTGTAACTAGAATGGGCATTTGACATTCGGTACTCTGGGAAAGATGGGTGATTTTTTAAATTTTTTTTAAATTTTATTTTTTTTTGTCTTTCTCTCACACACCGTGATATATCCTGCAGATTATTACACCTCTGCACAACAAGGCTATATGCTTTATCGGTTTGTTTCTACATGGGACTGCACAAGATCTCACTCTCTGCTGCAGGACCTCTGATTGCTGTCAGTGAAAAGAGCCAACTCCGCATTCGTCCGTCTCTCTTTCTCTTTCTCTCTTTTTTCTCTTTTTTCTCTTTCTCTCTTTTTTCTCTTTCTCTTTTTCTCTCTTTCTCTTTCTCTCTTTTTCTCTCTCGCGCTCTTTTTCTCTCTCTCGCGCTCTTTTTCTCTCTCTCCTCGCCCCTCTTTTTCTCTTCTCCCCGCTCTTTTCCTTTTCTCCGCCTCTTTTCCCTTTTCTCGCGCTCTTTTTCCCCTCTCCGCGCTCTTTTTTCTCTCTCCCGCGCTCTTTTCCTTCTTCTCTTTTTTCGCCCAACGCGCGTCTTTTTCTTTTTCCCCCGCCTCTTTTCTCCTCTCCCGTGCGCCCCCTTTTTCTTGTTCAACGTGATGGGCACAGTTTTAAAGTCCAATTCTCTAAAGTGAACAGTTCAACATAAAGGCTTTTTATAAAACGTTCCTTGACAGAGGATCTTTGAGAAACAAATCCATCTGAGTAATATTGCACTTTATTCTCCCAAGCACATCCAATTTTTATTTTTTTTTCATTTGGGTGGAGGTGGTTTTTAATTTACATCGTTGGAAGTATAATTTAGAAAATATGTAGACTGTGAAGGTTAAATGTGTTTTTAATTTTATGTGCTTATAAGACATGATTTTTGTAGTTTTAGATGAATAAAAATGAATTGCCTGGCCGAAGGTTAGAAGATTTAGTGAAGAAAATTCTGAATTAAATTACAGAATATCAATCATTTCTTTTCTCTTTGCTGGTTTAGTTTGCCGTCTTGTTCTAATAGAGAGAGCCTGCACTGACCTTATACGGGGGTTGTGATGGGCTTGTGCATTTACACAGCAGACAGTCAGAATAGGCAGGGCTGCTGTGTTGGGGGTGTGTCCACACGTCTGACTTTTCCGATCGGAATCCAACGAACCCCCTCGGATTCGGAGGCCGAAGTTGCTTCTGATTTAGATGCAGGTTAGTCCCATATCAATGGGGGTGATCCGTGTCACTCCTGCTGGAGCGGAATCGGACGGGGATCTATTCAAGAGAATGGAAATAACCATTCTGGTTTTTCTTTTCTGCACCCCAGATTTGGAATCTGTGACGTGGTAAATCCGTGCTGTAGTTCGTGGGTGTGATCTACAGCACGTTCTGCCCATTCACGTGAATGGCCGTTGGGTTATACAAGGATTTTATTGAGGGATCTGAAGCGGAGTCCTTGTCAAATTCTTCTTGATAATCCATCTTGTGAACTTATCGTAAAGGAGGATGAGAGCCGCAGCCTGTTTCTTATTAGGCAGTAGAGATGTCTTTTTGGGGGAGAGCCACCAATAAATTGGTCGGTGTTAGGATTACTCGCCTTTTAGACCTCACTGACTGTTTTGCATAAAGCAAAGGCTTATGGGAAAAGAGCTGAGGAACTCCACAGCACACTCTATTGGATGTAGCTATCCTCAATTCACATGTAGCTTGCAGGAGCTTTGCAATGTGAAAGGGATTTGTGCCAAACCAGTTAAGTCCAACTACAGACAGCTGTTTCGGGGTATTTGTCCCTCGTCAGTGCAGTGTAGAGCTTACTGGTTGGCTGGGTGAGAGCGAGAGTGGCTTAGAAGGAGGTAAAATCTCTCCTTGGGGAGCGCCACTGATTGGACGGTGTGAGGATTTACTCGCCTTTCAGACCTCACTGACTGTTTTGCATAAAGCAAAGGCTTATGGGAAAAGAGCTGAGGAGCTCCACAGCGCACTCTGTTGGATGTAGTTCTCCTCAGTTCACATGTAGCTCGCAGGAGAATAGCAATGTGAAAGGGATTTTTGCCAAACAAGTTAAGTTCATCTACAGACAGCTGTTTCCGGATATTTGCCCCTTGTCAGTGCAGTGTAGAACTTACTGGTTGGCTGGGTGAGAGCGAGAGTGGCTTAGAAGGGGGAAAAATCTTTCCTTGGGGAGAGCCACCAATAAATTGGTCGGTGTGAGGATTTACGCCCCTTTCAGACCTCACTGACTGTTTTGCATAAAGCAAAGGCTTATGGGAAAAAGAGCTGAGGAACTCCACAGCGCACTATATTATTAGGCAGTGCAGATAAGACAGTCAGTCACTTAACTCCGCGCTACGTAAAGATCAGCTGTAAAGACAACCGAATGGTCAATAGTGAAGTAAATTGCATGACCTATTATAAAATCAAAGTAGACTTCATTACGGATTCATTACTCTTAAATGGTGGTGATAACTGGGCCCCCGAATGCTGCCATCCACACTGCACTCGAGAACATGATCCCCAGTGCCCTGTTTGACTAGAATGGTGGTCTGGTAGGTACGCTGCCACTCCATTCAAAGCTTTAGGACATGTATCCATGATTGGTATAAGGGTATGCTCACACGGCTTATTTTGACGTGTATTTACGCGCTGAAAAAACGTCTCAAACAATGTGCAATATGTTTACAATTGATGTCCATGTAAAATACGCGCCGTCATTCACACGACGCGTATTTCACAAGTGTATTTGTGCCTCGTATTACGGACGTAATTACACTCGTACATTTAAGTGCCTTGTCAATGATTTACGGGTTTTTGGACATAAAATCCCCATAGGAAAGAATGGAGAGCGTATTTGCAGCACAAATACGCTCCCAAAAAAAAACCGCTGCACACTTTGTGACACGTATTTAGAGGCATTTACGCGGCGCAAATACGCTCTGGGGTCAAATCAAGAATGTCTAGGTTTTGCATCAATTTATTGGGAGGGGCTATACTAGATGATGAAATTTTGCTTATACTGGAAATGTTTAGGCACATGATCAAAATTATCCAATTTTTTATTATAATTTTTGGGAGGGGCATCTACCCTGTTTCCCCGAAAATAAGACCGGGTCCTATATTAATTTTTGCTCCTAAAGACGAGCTAAGACTATTTTTAGGGGATTTTTTTTCTATGAACAATAATTCACATTTATTGTTGAACAAAACATCAACATGTATTAATATACTGTAGTGATTTCATCAGCATAAGCACTCTGAATTGCATAAAAAAATGCACTAGGTCTTATTTTCGGGGGTGTTTTATTTTCGGGGAAACGGTGGGTGCTAACAGGCTGATTTTAAATAATCATATCTTAAAACATAATAATATTAAATAGGGTGCTAATAAGTCATTAAAAAAAAAAAAAGTACGCTTCCAAATACACAGCCAAAAACGCCTATAAATGCGCGCAAACTAAATTGTTGTACGGGGCGTATTTCTGGACAGATTTGGAGACTTTTTCATCACGTATTTACGCGCTTAAATACGCGTCAAAATAAGCCGTGTGAACGTATCCTAATCCTATGTGCCGGAATTGTTTCTGGAATATCCAACGTTGTCTCGTTCATTGTGGATATCCATTTGCTCGCCCTATTTTAGATGAATGAAGCCATTTTTCTGTTGCAGACAATGTGAATTGACCCGATAGAGGCAATTCACAAGAAAATCCTTTGATCTAGGTAAACCATCAAGAGAATTCCTATTCCCTGCATATTCCAGGCAGCATCACATACACTAAATCTGAAGCCTGTTTGAAATTGGCTATGGATAATGGATATTTAGAACGTCGGGTTCACTTTAAACCATGGGCGGTCCTGACCCTTCATTGCCCGTAAGACCTGTAATTTGTCATTACGCGGCTTTGATCTGTGAAATATTTTGCTGTTGCCTGTGGCTACTGCAGAACTATTCTGCACCAGAAATACAGAGTCACTTGAATTGACCCGGTGTCAATGCTGCGCGCACGGAGTGCTCTGAGATGGATGTCATTTATTATGAGCTTGGCTGGCGGGAACTGGGCAATTTATTTGTTTTAATACTTATGAGTGGACCTACTGCAATTTGGAATTTAATGCCTTAAATGGGTTGTCCCACTACATTTGATTCATTTTATCTCTGTTGTGTTTTCTTCGTTTCATTTGGAATTCATGTTTACTGGCTTCTACTAGGCTGCAGTAGAAGCCAGGTGTGTAGCTATAGCAACCAGTGCTGGCAGCCTATCATGAGAGAGTAAACAGGTCTGTAGCTATCGCAACCAGTGCTGGCCGCCGATCAGGAGAGAGTAAACAGGTCTGTTGCTATAGCGACCTGAGGCAGCCCATACAAGTGGGGATATCTAGGAATAGGTAGGACATGGTTAATGGACACATATTGCAAAGTTACTTGTTTCTGGAAGCTCTTTAACATAAAATGCAATCCTTGTAGAGAGACAACCCCTAAAGAATGAGGTGCTGGTTTTCATTGAGGAGACCTCGCTGTGTATAGAGATGCATAGAGACGATGCTTCATGGGAAAAAAGCTATGCAAATGAGCTCTCCTCCACGAGGCACACAACCCTCTCTAGTGCCACCTATAGGGTAATTCCTAAAATACTATAAAATTTACATCCCAAAAAGTATAGCAACACATATATATACAATAGTCATCCTCCTCTAATCACCTATTTCTCCGTAATATCTGTTTCTCGCTGCCATCAATATGGCCTTTATTACAGTTCCCATGTGAGTCATCCGAGTCCTGGCAAATCCACCTAGTTTCCCTTTCTTTCTGCACAGTTATTCAAGGCCAGTTTCACTCGGCCCTAATAAGCCATCGTTTCAGAGTCTATATCACGGCTGCAACAACCAGACCCCTAGCGAGTCTTATTAAAATTAACTTAAATCACCATAGGATTTTATGGTATTCATAATTTGGTTCAGTAGAGCCGTCTGGGTGGCCAGATGTTGCAGTTGTAATACACACCCTAAAATGCTGCTTTATTGAAGAGCTGTACAGAAATAGAAAAGCATGGCTACTTTCGTTCAAAAACTAAACCATTGTCCACAGTTGGCATGCGGTATTGCATTTCAGACCTATTTGCTACAAAGGAGTCAAACTGCAATACCCTACATGAAAAAACTTTGAGACTCTCGGTTCACATATCATGATCAGAACATGTTTAAGCTGCCCACGACTTCACAGGCTGTCATAAGAAGGGCAGCTTTGCAGGTTGGGTGTTTTTTATTTTTTCTCTCTGAATAATGGAGGTCGGTGACCCAGTGAGAGGCCTGATTGGCTCGATTGAGAGGTAAAGATAGGATAGGACTGCCCGATTTGAGACCACGTTGAAGTCGTGGGCAGCTTAAACATGTTCTGATCATGATATGTGAACCGAGAGTCTCAAAGTTTTTTCATGTATGATAGATAGCATAAATGCTTCTTTAGGGATTTCGACGTAGTGTATTGCCCTTTTTTGCAGAAATGTGCCGCTGGTGGCGGTCTGTGTGTGTACATGTATAATTACATGTGTGCCGCAGCCCTGCCAGTGGCACCCAGGTTTGCATACGTTTTTTCAGATATGGTTTTGTGTGCAGAAACATACGTATACTTGGTGTACATTGATTTTAACCTATATGGAAAGGAAGGGGTGCTTCCATTTTGGGTTTCTGTCCCCGCCCACTCTCACAGGCTGTCATAAGAAGGGCAGCTTTGCAGGTTGGTGTTTTTTATTTTTCTCTCTGAATAATGGAGGTCGGTGACCCAGTGAGAGGCCTGATTGGCTCGATTGAGAGGTAAAGATAGGATAGGACTGCCCGATTTGAGACCACGTTGAAGTCGTGGGCAGCTTAAACATGTTCTGATCATGATATGTGAACCGAGAGTCTCAAAGTTTTTTCATGTATGATAGATAGCATAAATGCTTCTTTAGGGATTTCGACGTAGTAAACTGCAATACCCGACACAACCTATGGACAGATATGGTGCTGTTTCTGGGAGAAAGTCATGTTTTTTTCATTTGGTCTTTAAAATCCGCTTTAAAGTCATGTGAAACGGACCCAACTAAGCAGAAATATTATTCAGTGTGTGTTCTCCATTCCTCATGTATCCTCAGCAAGGCATGGTTTTAAGGACTTCCATTGGGTAGACCTCGATGGCAAATACAATTGCACTAACACTAAGTAGCCGTTGCAAATCAAAATCCCTAAGACAGGACCCATTAAGGATACCTGAAGACTAGGTCTGAGAGTAACGCTGATCTTGGAAAGCTTTTCGGCAGCCTCAGTGGGTGCTGTAATGTCCTCGGTATTCGTCATCGCCCACCTTTCCCAAACAGGTATGGCTACAGATGTGTAGAGTGATATTACTGTTCATGAGATCAATGGTCTGCTATATCCTAGCTCTTGAGCCAGTGGTCCAGAAGGTCTGCAGGTCTTTAGTTTGGGTCGTCTTATGGTCTGGAGTTTTTGTGGTCTGAGAAGTCTAAGGGCGCGTTCCCCTGCACAGGACCAATGCCGGCCGGTATTTGTCCTGTTTTGCTGCCGTCCCCACGGCCGCGGGCGAGACGGCTTTTCTCCGCGTGGAGCGGAGAAGAGCCCTCCCCCTTCACATTGAGATACACAGGTTCTGTCCGGAAACCGGATGGAAGAATGTGCTTGCTCAATGTTTTGCCACTGGACCGCGGGCGGAAAAACCGCCGGGCTGAAAACCCATGCAGTGGGGACTGCTGCACGGGTTTTCCATAGAGCACCATTGTGCTCATTTTCGGCCGGTTTTTCAGGCGGTCTGAAAAACCGGCCGAAAACCCATGATGTGGGGACATGCCCTAATTATTCACTACTTCTGGTGGGATTCTCCCAATTTTTGAGAACTTTGAGGTTATGGCACATGCTGGTCAATTTGAGGACAAGCAGGAAATAATTGACATTGAGAATAGTCACATTGGTCAGTAGACCAGATATCTCTGACCCAACTACCTGCTCATGGACCCACAATGCAAGGTCTTCGAAGAACCCAATTTTTTGCATGCAGACCTTCCAGTATTGAAAATTTTGGTTGGTAACTTGGATCGTTCTGGGAGATCGGAGTGCTGTCTCTCTCAAGTCATTTGTGACTAGGATGGAAAATATCTCCATAAAATTTATGGGTAAAAGTGAAATGCTGCCACGTGTTCCGGTGCTCTGCTGAGACACTGGATAGATATGCGATTGTTACATCGAAACCCTGAAAGCTCTCGTGTGTACGTGGAGCATTGACGACGGGTTAACGTCTAATTTTGTCTTCCGCCTCCCGCTCCTTGACATTCCATTGTGTCTCTACTCATCCAGGATTATCATTTGTACAAATCTATGACTCAGAGAGAATTAATTGACCGGTAATTTATGCTGAGTGTACTCTTGTAACTTTAACCATCCAAACAGGTTCTGCCGGAAGCTTTGTGATGTTTAGGACGTTGTCCCTCACATGCAGAGCGTTGTGGGTGATGGGTCGATGCCAACGATTTGGTATTCTCTGACTGAGGTGTGAGAAATGAAAACAACATAGGCAACCACGTAGAACTGTATTATTTACTGATGACTAGAACTGAACCATGCTGTCCAGTTGTATCCAACCCATTGCTCCCTGTAATCAAACATTTCAGGCCGGTGAGACTTGGGTTGTGATGTTTACTAGGATTATGCACATGAGTCCCGAAAGGATTCTCTCCACGATTACTACATTATCTCATCTCTAGAAATCTTTACATCCATATATAGTAACACAGATACGGTTGCAGGTCCAACCTATAACCTTTCAGTGTTGATCCAGAGGAAGGCAAAAACCCTGATAAAGTTGATAAGCAAGGAAAAATTCCTTCTCTGGATCAACGTCCCATTTCCAGAGTCTAGGAACCATAACATCTCATCTAAGCCCTACATAAACTAGTCTGATGAATCCACCATCAAAACCTTTTTTTTTAGCCATGAGTTCCATAGTGTCCCCAAACTTACCAAGATAAGATATTTTCAACATACAATGGTCTTTCCTGGGACATAGTGTACCAAGTGTGGTTTTAAGATCGTGTCCCAGACACTACCAATTATCATGAATATTTAGCGAGTAAGACCCCTGTTTTAAGTGAAGTGTATGCAGTGATTGGCGGTCTATCGCACGCCTCCATGGTACAGTGCAGTACTACATATTCTGTACTGCTCTTACATGTATTAGTTTGGTGCATGCAGTGATTGGCAGTCTATTAGTGCCCTCTACAGTACTGTGCTGTACTACATGTCCTGTACTGCTCTTACATGTATTAGTGAGGTGCATGTGGTGGTTGGTGGTCTAGTAGCGCCTCTCTACAGTACAGTCCGGTACTACGTGTCTTGTACTGCTCTTACATGTATTAGTGAGGTGCATGCAATGATTGGTGATCTACAGTAGTAGCACCTCTCTACAGTACAGTGTGATTGTACATGTCCTGGACTGCTCTTACATGTATTAGTGAGGTGCATGTGGTGATTGGTGGTCTAGTAGCGCCTCTCTACAATACAGTGTGGTACTACATGTCCTGTACTGCTCTTGCATGTATAAGTGAGGTGCATGCAATGATTGGTGATCTACAGTAGTAGCCCATCTCTACAGTACAGTGTGATTGTACATGTCCTGTACTGCTCTTCTATGTATCAGTGGGATGCATGCAGCGTTCTAGTAGCTCCTCTCTACAACACGTTGCAGTACTATATATTCTGTACCGAGTGGCTCTTTTGAGCACCAGGTGAGGGCCATATTTTCTTTTTTTCTGGTACGTTGTGTATAAGGGACATGACCCAAATAAGCTCTTCATAGACAGTCATTTCCAGCTTCCAGTAGCTATTTCTGATGATACATGTAAGGACTTGCTTTATCTGTATTACTTATCTGCATAACTTTCTTTAATCTTCATTTTGCATTACGTTGGATGACATTCTGAGGCTTTGGAAACAATTGCAGGTTTACCATAGAGTTATGATTTCAACATACAATGGTCATCCTGGAACCAATTCTTATTTTTTGTTAAGGGACCATTGTATTTCATGCAACGACCCTTTTAATTATTAGAGAGAGACCGTGTTTGGAGAAAACTTTGAGCTCACTTGTGTGTCTCCTAGAGTAGCATTTTTGAGGAACTCTTGATAAACCGGTTTCTTTTTTGATGATGTATTTGCCTCCTGGTTCTGTAGACATTGCATGCCGCTTTCACTTGTGGTAATCCCGTGTATTTTTCATTTGTAGTGCTGCTAAGGGAAGAGGTTTCACAGCTGTGTATAGATAACACAGAATCCACCAGTCACAAGAGGAGATGTCACAGCTCCCCCTCTCCCCTCCCCTCACAGTGAAAACTCTCCTATAGACGTCAATGGGACAGAATCTGTCTTAAGAATCCTATGGGCATGAAGCTGCTGTAAAGCATCTCTCTGACTGCTGTTAAAGCAGTGCAAGCAAGAATGTCTTCCCCACAATCATATATAGACGGCCGAATAGAGAAATCTACAATCAGGAAATAAAAATGTCTGAGAGGAAAAGAATATGGATCAGGGGCTTGATTTAATAAGTAAAAAAAAAAAAAAAATTGGCGACAGATTCCCTTTAAAAGGGTTTTCCAGCTTTCTAATCCCGTGTATTTTTCATTTGTAGTGCTGCTAAGGGAAGAGGTTTCACAGCTGCAAGATGAGGTTCACTTGCTCCGACAAATGAAGGAAATGTTGGCAAAAGACCTGGAGGAGTCGCACGATAGTCGGTCGGCGGAGGTACTCTCGGTTACAGAGCTCAAGGTGCAGCTGGCGCAGAAAGAGCAGGAGTTGGCGCGAGCAAAGGAGGCACTTCAAGGTAATGTTTGCCATTCTGCGTACTTCCACGTTACAGGTCTGTTATAGAGGCGCCACCTATGCTTCCCTGATTAGTAGAACATAAACACTTCCTCTCCTGTACCCCACTGGGTTCTGTTAACGTCGGCATCTTGATCTTCATTTGTGTTATAAGCCGCAGAACATTGCCGAATCCACCATAGAGGGGACGTCCGGAACACCAGACAGAACCTCCATTGATTTATAGTAGGATCGGTCAGACTCTGCCAAAGTGTCCATTGATTTGCAGCACTTTGTGACCAATGTGAACTGGCGTAAGACTTTATACGTGGAACTTAAAGGGAATGTGTCATCAAAAAATGACTTATTGTTTGTTAAACACAGTTTTTAGGAATTATTGTTTTTTTTTTATTTTCCTTACACTTTCAATATTTTTTTTAATAATTCCTAAGTCCTGCAGTTTTCACTTTGGCCACTAGGCCTAATGATAGTCTGACACTTCCTGTTCTGTTTAGAGAGCTTTTCAGCAGTCGGCTCATTATCAGTAAAAGCAGGGTCAAACTGAAAGGAGACACCATTGTGTACAGATAACACAGAATCCACCAGTCACAAGAGGAGATGTCACAGCTCCCCCTCTCCCCTCCCTGCCCAGTGAAAACTCTCCTATACAAGTCTATGGGACAGAATCTGTCTTAAGAATCCTATGTGCATGAAGCTGCTGTAAAGTATCTCTCTGACTGCTGTTAAAGCAGTGCAAGCAAGAATTCCCCACAATCGTGTATATAGACGGCTGAATAGAGAAATCTACAATCAGGAAATAAAAATGTCTGAGAGGAAAAGAAGATGGATCAGGGGCTTGATTTAATAAGTAAAAAAAAAAAATAAAATTGGCGACAGATTCCCTTTAAAAGGGTTTTCCAGCTTACTATTTTCACGTAAAATGGTGGTGGTGCTACAAGAATAATATTAAAGAAAAAAAAACCTCCCTGCTCTCCTCTATCCAGCGCTGCTGGTGCTCTGACAGTTCCTCTGTGTACTTCCGGTCAAAACATGATCCCTGCAGCCACTAGCATCAGCACTGCATGCTCTGAATGGTGATGTAAAAAAAAATTGGCACATTCATGGCCAATCGGAGGCTGCAGGGGTGACAGAAGACCTGACCATAGCAGTGGTAGTGCTAGAGCGGCGGTGAATGGGGTGGTGGTGTTACTTTTACATATAATTGCAGCAGCAATACCATCAAATTTAATTTAAATCTGTGAGCTGGATATAGGATTATTTGATAGAGGAGCTGAGCTCTGTGATATATAGGGTTATAGGATAGAGGGAGAGAAGCTGAGCTCTGTGATATATAGGGTTATATGATAGAGGAGAGAAGCTAAGCTCTGTGATATATAGGGTTATATGATAGAGAGAGAGAAGCTGAGCTCTGTGATATATAGGGTTATATGATAGAGGAGAGAAGCTAAACTCTGTGAATTATATAGGTTATTGATAGAGGAGAAAAGGGAGTTAGCTCTGTGATTATAGGGTTATAGGATTAGGGAGAGAAGCTGAGCTCTGTGATATATAGGGTTGTATGATAGAGGAGAGAAGTTAAGCTCTGTAATTTATAAGGTTATTTGATAGAGGAAGAGAGGAGTTGAGCTCTGTGATACGTAGGGTCATATAAATCTCAGAACTTGGCTTCTTTCCCTTTATGATATAACACTACGTATCACAGAGCTCAGCTTCTCTCCTCTAGCATATAACCCTATATATCACAGAGCTCAGCTTCTCTCCTCTAGCATATAACCATATATATCACAGAGCTCAGCTTCTCTGCTTTCTCATATAACCCTATATATCACAGAGCTCAGCTTCTCTGCTTTCTCATATAACCCTAAATCACAGAAACTCAGCTTCTTCCTTTTATGCTATAACCTATATCACAGAGCCCAGCTTCTCTCCTCTAGCATATAACCCTTATATATCACAGAGCTCAGCTTCTCTCCCTCTGTCATATAACCATATGTATCCAGAGCTCAGCTTCTCCCTTTTATCATATAACCCTATATATCCAGAGCTCAGCTTCTCTCCTCTGTCATATAACCATATATATCACAGAGCTCAGCTTTCCCGCTCTCGTCATATAACCCTATTATCACAGAGCTCAGCTTTCCCCTCCTCTATCCTATAACCCTATATATCACAGAGCTCAGCTCCTCTCCTCTCTATCCTATAACCCTATATATCACAGAGCTCAGCTTCTCCTCTATCATATAACCCTATATGTCACAGAGCTCAGCTTCTCTCACTTCCTGCGCACAGGAAGGGCAGCGTACACCACCTGAAATGTTTTCTTTGAATGGTTATTCTGTGTCCTGACTTATGCCTCGTTGCCGACTCCAGAGAATAGAGGTGACTGCGCAGCTCTGTCCATTCTCTTCTATGGAGATTTCAGTACAGCCGAGCGAGTGTACTCGAAACTCCACTAGGAATGAATGAACAGAAACACGCACCCAACTCTTCATTCTTTGCAGCAGACAATGAGTCACCCAGAAGCTAAGTGACGGGAATTCCCTTTCAATCCTTTTATAACGCTGCACACTATTTGTTCATTTTCATACAATTTTACAAAAACTCTCCTTGCTGTCACTGAATAAATGTTTTTGCTTCCATTAAGAGACTAAAATCTCCCATTCGACTGATATCTGGTGTGTTTCGGCGTTTGTAAGCAGCAGAGCTCTCTGTCAGTCTCACAGTAGACCTCAGCAGATATACTGTAGCAGGCTCACCCAGGGCTTTAGGTTTACATCTGTGTCGTAGGTTCTGTTTGGAGCCTCCATCTCAAAGGTGGTGCAAGATCTGTTACATGACAAACACCAGTGGGGCCTAGTGGACCCCATTGACTACAATGAAGTCTGCCGGGCTTATGTCATGGTGTCCATCATTTAAGCAGAAAAATAATGCTGTATACTGCGGGTTTTTTCTGTATTTTTAACAGAGGCTCTGAATGCATATGTGAATCTAGCCATAGTATTGCATTATTCTTTATGTATTGATTCTCATAAACTCATTTCAGAGGGTTTAAACCACGCCGCAGTTTATAGTTTATTGCTGCAGCAGTTTGTGCTAGATTTAGCATTTTTGCTATGGTGGAAGTCAATGGGGAAATAACATAAAACAGAAAAAATTGTGCACTTTCTATGTAAACCGTCCCGGTGACCTTTCTTGGAAATTCAACATTTATCATATATCTGCGGTTGTTTGTTGCTTTGCGCAGTGGTGGCGCAGCGCTTTCACCAGCGTACGGACGAGGCCACACTCTGAACCACATAAGGGCTTCTAATCATTAAAGGGGTTGTCTCACTACAAGGATCACTTTTTATGTTAAAGATCTTGTAAAAACAAGTCACTTTGCTATATGTGTCCATTAACAGTGTCCTGCCTATTCCTAGATGTGCCCTCTTGTATGGGCTGCATCAGCTCCTCAGGTCGCTATAGCTACAGACCTGTTTGATCTATCCTGATAGGCTGCCAGCACTGGTTGCTATAGCTACAGACCTGGCTTCTACTGCAGCCTAGTGGAAGCCGGTAAACACGCCCCTGAATTCAAAATGACACCAAGAAAACAGGACTGGGGTCAGATGAATCAATGTAGTGAGACAACCCCTTTAAGGTAATTTGCCAGCAGTTTCCTTTACCCTGGCATCCTGCCACCCTCCAAGCCCAAGGTAAATAGTGATCCCGGCCCTGGGTTATGAACAAGTACAGGCCTCCGGCGTGGCAGCGGGTCTGTTTTGCTGATTCTAAATATCTTATTGATGTAATTGTAATAATTATGCTGCGTGTAGCGGTGTCGCCGTCAGGAGCTGTTGGCACCGTATACCAGTCATTAATAGCTGCAGTCTGGGCTTTAGCTTGGGCCAAGAACTAATCAGATCACAACAACTTGGCCACACGCATAGCAATAGGTTTCTCTACAATTTCAACGTGCTTTGCTGTAGTCTTAGTATAGCAGTCATGTTCCCCTCCTCTCCCAGTCACTGATGGTCCCATAAGCCCGGGTGTGTGAGATCACCTACCGACACCCAGACATAAGCTTTACTGCAACAATGCAGCTCATTGAGTGCTCATCTGATTCATGCTGACCATACAATATCCAGCATGGCCTCTCCTTGCCAAGTTATATAGTTTGTACAGTTTCCTTCAGAGTAGCCTATTATTCTGCAGTGTTGATCCAGAGGATGGAAAAAAAAAAAAAACATGATGTAGAAGCCAATTGTTTTCATTTTAAAGGGGATGCATCGCTTCTTTAGTTCGGCTGATTCACACTGCTCTCAGCTTCTCAACTCTAGAAATGCAGGGGCGTTTCTTTCCCTCCCAGCTGGGTGACATCATCCCCCCTTCACTGTTCATGCTGGCTCCCGAGACTCCCGACTCCCCACTCCCTCACCTCTCTGAGTCCACATGTAACTGTGTCTCTCCCTATGCAGCCTCATTTTTTAAGGGCTGTATACATACCACAGGCTGCATTCAATCTAGACTGAGCACTGATCTCTTCTCCTCTCACAGCTGGAGATTTGTTACAGTTGAATCCAGCTTTCTTCGAACGGCACAGATCTCCCTTCTATGCAGGAGAGTTAGGCACCGAGACACAACTGTGCTGTTATATGATTGTAGAATCTGCTGCAGTGTGTTTCTGCTAGGTGTGCAAAGAGAAATTGCTACGGCCTCTGAGTCAGAGAGGCAGGGATCCACACACAATTGTACTGTTTTCTGATTATAGGAGCCCTGCGTTGTTCTGTTTCTGCTGGCTGTGCAGAGTGAAAATGTGCCGGTCCCTTACTTTGAGTGAAAGGCTGGAATGCAAGCTCCGTGAATACGGCCGACCGGGGGCCGAACAGAATGTAAATTAACTCTCAGCTAGTGAAATACAAGAAGGAGGGATCCGACCAGCACTGGATATCCGTGTAAACAGAAACAGAAGATAAGGAAAACTGTGATAACAAGACCGCTTTGCTAATGACATCTAATTGCAAAGTTGTTTGTTTTCACTGTTCCCTTATTGAAGACCATTTAATGAAATGATACAACCCCTTTAAGGATAGATTCCTTCCTGACTCCAAATCTGGCAATCGGAATAAATCCCTGGATCAATGTCCCATCTCCAGAAATCGAGTCATTATAACTTGTAATAGGATTCCACTCCGTAAATGTAGCCAGGACCATTTTGAACTATTTTAGTGAATTTACCGTGCTACCTTCCTCTGGCAGAGAGTATTCCGTCTCACTGCTCTTACAGTAAAGAATCCCATTTTGTGTTGGTGTAGAAAATATCTTTCTAGATGATTTCCTCTTGTCCTGGGTATAATAAATCATGGGAGAGTTTTTTTTTTTTTGTTTTTTTTTGTTTTTTTTACTGACCCTTGATATGTTTCTACACCAGGGTGCCGTGGGGGCAGGACTGGCAGTGCACCTGCAAATTTTAAAAAAGGGGCCCACTCATGAAGTTCCAAATTAGGAACGAGTAAAGGGCAAAGGGCCGAGATGCTTTAGCTGTATGGTGCCCTGCAATCAGTTTATTAAAGGAGTTGTCTCACTACATGGAATAATCTAACCTCAGTCCTGTTTTCTCAGTTTCATTTTTGAATTTAAGGGTGTGTTTACTGGTTTCTACTGGCCTGCAGTGATGAGCTGTTGATCACACTAGGTTTGTTGCTATAGCGACCAGCATCGGCAGCATATCAGGAGAGATCAAACAGGTCTGTAGCTATAGCAACCAGTGCTGGCAGCCTATCAGGAGAGATCGGACAGGTCTGTAGCTATAGCGACCTGAGGAGCTGATGCAGCCCATACAAGAGGGGATATCTAGGAATAGGTAGGACACTGTTAATGGACATATATTACAGTAAAAGTGACCTGTTTTGACCTCTTTAACATAAAAAAGCAATCCTTGTAGTGAGACAACCCCTTTAAGGCCTTATTTATACATATTTAAAGTGAACCTGTCACTCATTTACATTACCATTCAGAAACACAAGACCGGAGAGATGCAGAATAGCGATGTATCCCCCATTCTATTCTGCAGGAAGTCTGAATACAACTCAACACACCGCATGGCTGTACTCAGAACGCTAATAGAAACAAATGGATGGTAAAGGTCAAGCGCGACCTCCCCATTAAGGATGGAGACTTCCGGACCTGTCTCATGAGAGATGCGGCTAGTGGACATCCTACCAATGTGCAATAAATGTCTGACATGGGAACACCCCTTTAAATGGGTTTGCTCACCATTCAGTATTACAGAGCCAGCTTTAGTCTCGCACTTCCTATTCAGGCTGTGAGTGGGTCTGTAGCAATGATACTTCTTGGCTCTGTTTCTAGTTATTCCTATTACAGTGACATGACTACAGGAGAGTTATAAAATGTAGTACACAATGCTGCAGAGCTCTAAAGGGTGAAAGCCTGTCAATAAAGGGGTTTTGCCATGAAGTAAAATTGACGTGGGAAGCTTGCAAGTGAAATAACAAACATTTTCACCATTCATTATTATTAAAAATTCTGCACCGTTTTTGTTTTAGCTGCTCCTTTAGTGATCCATTGTGTACAGCTCATCTCCAGGGGAT
This sequence comes from Phyllomedusa bahiana, assembly GCA_025379985.1. NCBI lineage: Eukaryota > Metazoa > Chordata > Amphibia > Anura > Hylidae > Phyllomedusa > Phyllomedusa bahiana. The sequence continues at coordinate 199,929 of JAODAL010000735.1, read as the reverse complement.
ACGACCAGGGCTAAGAGCTCCTCAGTCCTGGTCGCACATGCTCAGACATCACTTCTCTCAAGCAGCTACTGAGTGTTCAAACCCCAGGTGCTGTCACTCTACCTGTCCTCTGTACTCCTTAGTAATTAGTCAAACAGTGCAAATAAATAAAAAAGAAACCTCAATCAGGTCTGTGCATTGATAAAGATAAAAAAAATAGAGTTTTGGTTCCTGCAGGGACTTGAACCTAGGACCCTTGTGCCTGGAGGCAAAAACTTGAACCTCTCAGCTACTCACAATGCTTTATATAAACAGACCTTTCTTTGACTACAGAGAGAAAAGGCCTGGTGATGTCATCCTGCTGGGTCACATGATATGCAATTCAAACAAATCGCACACGACCCCTTCTGAGAACACAGAGCTGAAGAGCTGGATGCAGAAGATATAAAATGAGATTGTGGCAAAACACCTTTAAGGGGTTTCTCACACAAAGACTAGCTTTCAACATGTAGGGACAGGTAATTGAAGGCTTTTTCATAATACATTGTTCTTTTTATTTTACATTATTCAGGAGATGAGATTTTATCGGCTCTGAGTGCACACAGGTTTAGAGCAGGGAGTGAGGTCACCTTGGCCAGAGAGCTCATTCTGAGCAGACTAATTATCTCTAACAAAATTAGCTTTTGTTTACAGATCAGCAATTTTTTCACTCCTCAGATCACTTGTAGCTTTGTTTTCTGAAGATAAGCTCTCCTGTGCTGCTCTTTGTAATGTCTCAGCTTGTAATAGGGAGCTAGATATGCTAATTATTGCTACAGAACCACCCACAGCCTGACAAAGGCAGAGTGCATGGAAAAACTAGCTGCAACTGTGAAACTACATGAAGAGAAATAGGTTTAGGTAAATAAACAGTTGCTAGAGAGAAGACTCTTCAGGGAATGACTCCCATGGTGGAATGGCCGCTTGAGAAGCAATCGGATAAGAGAGCGGGCAGGAGTTTCTCTTGGTCACCGACCATCTCTCCCACTTCTCTAAGAGGAATAAAATCTTCATCTCCTTACCAAAGCAAAATCAAAACCGCAATGTATTTGTCAATAGTCTCTTTGCAGTTCTCTACATGTTAAGAGCTTATCATTGTGGTGAGAAAACCCGTTTTAAGTATCAGGTTCCTCTCCAGGGCTATGGAGTCGAAGTCGGTGCCTATTTTGCAGGAGTCGGATTCGTCATAAAATGGACCGACTCAGACTCCCAAAGTATATAATAAGTTGGTACAGTTCAATGCAGTGCGAAGAGCAAGAGGAATTGGTTCCGGCCAGTGCTTCCCAGATCTTCAGCCTCATCACATGAGGAGTGTAATTGATGACATGGAGCAGGCAAAGCGCTGCCCCCAAGGTGAAAGATTCTGCTCCCAGGGCAAACAGATTTCAGCAAAATTTTTCACCTGTTTTCAAAGAAGTAGAAGAGTTCAACCATTCATCATAACTGACTGTGGCTGAGGCGATTCCTTTATACCCTGACATTGTTAGAGATGTTACCCCTGTGGTCAGTGCTTTGCCTTCAATCCAAGTTAGTGTAGAGAGGCCGTTCTCTAGCCTGGAAATTATGAAATCAGATGTGAGGTCATGTATGCAGGATCTGATGGAGGCAATACTGTTTCTCAGAACAAAATTCAGAGACTTCACAAACGTTCCTGCAGTGCTTTGCATATTTACAATTTTTTTGTGTTCTAAAAGTCATATCTAATAAATATATTTTACACTGACAAGCAAAAGGGTAACAATGTTTTGAACTTGTGACTTTCAGGCTCAATATTTCTCCATCCACTACAGCTTTGTACATTTTATATACAGTCATCTTACCTATCTTATACATAAATTTGACTTGCAAGTATTTAGCATCTGCTTAGTTCTGCAGATTCTTTCCTGTAACTGCATAGTTACTGTTTTGCTCCTAAAAATCAAAATAATTAATTTTTATTATTTTGTTAGTAGTTGGGGAAATCCACCTTTTCTTTTTCAATACTGCCTGTATCCTTCTGGGCTCTGGATCAGATTCAAGCATTTCTTGACCAAAATCTGATCCCAGGACTCTTCTACACATTCCCAATGTTGGTGCAGACTGGACTTGGATACAAATACAGCTTTTTCTTCAACTCTACCCACAAGTGTTCAAAAGAGATCAAAACATTGTTACCCTTTTGCTTGTCAGTGTCTTTTCTACCTAAATAGCTTGATTATTGTATCATAAGGTGATAAACAGCCTGTTACCATTTTACTACAGTAAAGTTATCACTTAAACATGTGCCATGTATGAGGGAGTCTGAGTCGGAGGTTTGGGAAATTTCGGAGTCGGGGCTTTTGGCTTGTCGACTCCACAGCCCTGTTCCTCTCACAATCACAAGGATCATTAACGTTTCAGTCACCATTCTGGCTGTCATAGGTCACAGTATCTCCAGTCTCTGCAGGATTTAAGCTACTTTCCAACTTTATGATATGTGCCAATGCTTGAAGTATCAGATAAGACGCCATGCCTGGCATCTGGGGCCATTTTGGCCTGATGCTGGATTTGCAGTTTAACTGCAACCTCTAGTTGCACAATATAGATTCATTTTCCTGTATTCTATATATTTTGGGTTGGGTTCTCCTCTCAATGGGTTGTCCAGTTTAAAAAAAATATATTTAAATGGGGCTTGGGTGGGGAATAATAGGAACGCTGCAGCTCCACAGAGGTCCGCTCCTCTTCACTTCCCGGGTTTCATCCCAACACACAGGAGTGGCTCATAGTTACATAGTTAGTACGGTTGAAAGAAGACACGTGTCCATCAAGTTCAACCAAGGGTGGGGAAAAAGTGGGTGAGGGAGAGAGACAAGGACATTAAGCCCAGCCTCACCACTGGTGAATGCCCTGAAACCCACAAGGTAAGAACCAATCTGCTCCAGTGTAGATCATATCTCTGACCCCAGAGCCTCCACCAGCCAGGATCCAGAATTTTACATAGCTACAATCGCATTAATATTCTTTAGTTCCAGGTAGGTATCTAAGCCTTTCTTGAAACTCTCTACAGTTCCTGCTGTGCCCAGCTCCTCAGGCGGCTATTCCACAGATTCACAGTTCTTACAGTGAAGAACGCTCTTCTCCTCTGGAGATTGAATCCTTTTTTCTCTAGTCGAAGGGAATGTCCCCTTGTCTTTTGAGGGGGCTTCACTTGAAATAATTTTTCCCCATACTCTTTGTAGGGACCATTATATAAATTAATCATGTCCCTCCCGAAGCAGTCTTTTCTCAAGACTAAATAAGTTCAATTCTACTAACCTCTCCTCATAACTAAGATGTTCCATTCCCTTTATAAGTTTGGTTGCTCGTCTTTGTACTGTCTCTAGCTCCATTACATCTCTTCTATAAACTGGGGCCCAGAACTGAACAGCATATTGTAAGTGAGGTCGCACCAATGCTTTGTACAGCCGTAGAATTACATCCTTGTCCCGCGAGTCCATGCCTCTTTTAATACACGCCAATATCTTACTCAATATCTCATGTTCCATTCATTCACTATGGAGCAAGAGCCTCTCGCTTATCGATACGAGAACCCGGAAGTGAAGAGGAACCAATCCCTGGGGATATGCAGCAGCGGGGGACCAGGAGGTAAGTAGCTTTTTTTTTTTTTTTCCTCTCTATTTTCCATAGTCCGATTTTAAATCTAATTTTATGAAACGAGACATCCCCTTTTTAAAGCTGCAAAAAATGGCAAGGTGATCAAACTGGAAGGGTTTTTTTTTCCCTGTGTGATAGTTATTTTATTTTGTGGTATCAATCTGTGCTGTAGTATTTGATTTGTATGTATCGCCATCTGGTGGAGTCATGTCCCCTTCTTGGTATCCGCTGAGGAGATGGTTTTTGGCCCGTTCTCCGTTTGTTTCCTGCCCCTCATCGCTCTTCCGGTTTGTTTTGCCAGGACTTTTACCTCCGCTTCAAAATGACTTTTTGGAAGGCTGTTTTTTTAAATTTCTGTTTGTTGCCATTGACTTGCTATCTTTTTTGGCACGGAAATTATATGTAGAGAAAAAAGATATATAGAATTGCTTGAACTGTGGAACTACAAGTTCCAGCAGTGGCCTAGTTATAGAAGTTGCAGAGGTATCGGTCGCATCAGTGTCAGGTGAACATAAAGGTATTTTTGCTTCCAAGTGTGACTCCAGTTTTGTAAATGGTGGGTGGGGCTCCTCTTAAGTCTCCGTTTAGCACATTGCTCTGTTTTTATGACCTTTTTGCCGCTTTAGGCTTCGTCTACACAGAAATGCTTTACAGTTGGATTTTATGTGCATTCAATATTTAGACTCTGCAAAACTCTTGACGGTAAACCATCCCCACAGACAAATCACTGTCAAATATTAAATTTAAATAATATCGCCTCTAGAAAGTATTGGTTACTGAAGAGAAAATATAGCTAGAACTTATACTTTAATGGGATATAATATACACTATACTACACATAGAGCAACATGTAGGAATCCTGGCAATGACGGGCCAGTTCTGAATCTCATTAACATAGTGTAGAATTTAGTAGAATGTAGGAAGCTGTTCTTCTGCAGGCCATTCATACAGGGCTGTGTAGAGCTAATACCACAAGTCTGGCTCAGGCACCACCTTTACCCTGGTCTGGCTGTTCTTCTGCAGGTCATACATACAGGGCAGTGTAGAGGCAATACCACAAGTCTGGCTCAGGCACCACCTTTACCCTGGTCTGGCTGTTCTTCTGCAGGTCATACATACAGGGCAGTGTAGAGCTAATACCACAAGTCAGGCTTAGGCACCACCTTTACCCTGGTCTGGCTGTTCTTCTGCAGGTCATACATACAGGGCAGTGTAGAGCCAATACCACAAGTCTGGCTCAGGCACCACCTTTACCCTGGTCTGGCTGTTCTTCTGCAGGTCATACATACAGGCGCAGTTAGTGCCAATAACCACAAGTCTGGCTCAGGCACCACCTTTACCCTGGTCTGGCTGTTCTTCTGCAGGTCATACATACAGGCGCAGTGTAGAGCCAATACCACAAGTCTGGCTCAGGCACCACCTTTACCCTGGTCTGGCTGTTCTTCTGCAGGTCATACATACAGGCACTGTAGAGCCAATACCACAAGTCTGGCTCAGGCACCACCTTTACCCTGGTCTGGCTGTTCTTCTGCAGGTCATACATACAGGGCAGTGTAGAGCCAATACCACAAGTCTGGCTCAGGCACCACCTTTACCCTGGTCTGGCTTTTCTTCTGCAGGTCATACATACAGGCACACTGTAGAGCCAATACCACAAGTCTGGCTCAGGCACCACCTTTGCCCTGGTTGGCTGTTCTTCTGCAGGTAATACATACAGGGCAGTGTAGAGCCAATACCACAAGTCTGGTTCAGGCACCACCTTTACCCTGGTCTGGCTGTTCTTCTGCAGGTCATACATACAGGGCAGTGTAGAGCTAATACCACAAGTCTGGCTCAGGCACCACCTTTACCCTGGTCTGTTCTTCTGCAGGTCAAAACATACAGGGCAGTGTAGTGCCAATCCCACAAGTCTGGTTCAGGCACCACCTTTACCCTGGTCTGCCTGTTCTTCTGCTGGACGTACATACAGGGCAGTGGAGAGCTAATACCACAAGTCTGGCTCAGGCACCACCTTTACCCTGGTTTGTTCCTCTACAGGTCCAACATACAGGCAGGGGTTAGAGCTATTACCACAAGTCTGGCTCAGGCACCACCTTTACCCTGGTCTGGCTGTTTTAACTGTTCTGCGCCTAGATTTGGCATCAAAGAATCATAAATGTGTCTAATTCTACACATGTGGTGCAGCGCTCCTAATCTTTGGCATGTCACCCATAGAGACCACCAAAAAGTCTCTTTATGCCAGAGGCTCAAAATTATAAATTGTTCCTCAATCAGAATGTAGACCAGACATTTACATATACTTTACATAAAATATAGGCTTCCCTCGGACGGAAGCTTAAATAGAGTTCTTTGCTTTTTCTGGGATAGGACATAGCTTTGAGCTGGATCGTCAACAAGCTTGTTATATGATCAGTGGAGGTCATATCTATCTGATAACTTTTTAAGATCACCACTGACATTTACCAATCCCTGATGAATCACACTTAAAGGGGTTGTCTCACTACAAGGATTGCTTTTTATGTTAAAGATCTTGCAAAAAAACAAGTCACTTTGTAATATGTGTCCATTAACAGAGTTTTACCTACTCCTAGATATCCCCTCTTGTATGGGCTGCATCAGCTCCTCAGGTCGCTAAAAGCTACAGACCTGTTTTGAATCTCTCCTGATAGGCTGCCAGCAACTGGTTGCTATAGCTACAGACCTGTTTGATCCCTCCTGGTAGGCTGCCAGCACGGGTTGCTATAGCAACAGCCCTGGCTTCTACGAAAACCCTAGGGAAGCCAAAAAAACACCCCTTTCTAAAATTTAAAAAGTAAAACCAAAAAAACAGGACTGAGGTTAGTTGAACCCAATGAAAGTAAAGGAACAACCCCCTTTTAAATTTAACCATAGGGGGGGGAAAATTGTGTTGGCTAGCCCCCCTTTTGGTGGTTTACCACTTGGGTTTTTTAAAACTTTTAGTCCTCGAAATTTTTTTAAGGGGTTTTTTTCCCCTATCCACCCCCTTTTTGCACAGCGCAATTTTCCAAAGCCCAAAGAAAATTTTGGATATAAAAAGGGGTTTTTGGGGGCCCCCCTTTTCGGGGTGAGGGCCCCCCTTTTTAAAGGTTTGGGAAATTAAAATTTTTTAAAATGGGTTTTGAAAAATTTAAAAAAAATTGCCCCCTTTTTGGTCATCTTTTTAATTTTCCCAGCTCCACGGGAAAAAAATTGGGAAAAAGAAGCACCCCAAAAACTTTTGGGGGTTTAATTTTTTTTTTGCAGGGCTGTGGAGTGGGGGAAAACGGTGCTTTTTTTTGCAGAAGTCAGAGTCGTTTTTAAAATGGACCGACCAGATTCCCGCAATAAATAAAAAAATTGGCCAGTTAGCAAGGCAGTGCAAAGTCAAGGGGAATTGGGCCCGGGCCAGGGGCTCTTTGCCCCCAAATTTTCAGCCTCATCCCCTGAGGAAGTAATTAAAGCATGGAGAAAGGAAAAAAGCGTTTTGCCCCAGGGGAAAATTCTGCCCCGGGGCAAACAGTTTTCAGCAAAACTTTTCACCTGTTTTAAAGAAGTAGAAGGTTCAACCATTCATAAAAACAAATGGGCTGAGGCAATTTTCTTTATTCCCCGGGCATTGTTGGGAAAATGTTCCCCCGTGGCCCCCCGCTTTTTTTCCCACCCCAAAGTTATTTTGTAGGGGGGGGCCGTTCTCTAGCCGGAAAAAAAATTTCAGTTTGTGAGGTAAATGTAGCAGGATCGAGGAGGGGGATACTATTTCTCAGAACAAATTCAGAGACTCCAAAAATGTTCCTCCAGTTTTTTGGCACTTTTAAAAAATTTTTTTTTGGGGTGTCCAAAAGTCATATCCAATAAAAAAGTTTTTTAACATGACAAGAAAAAGGGGAAAAAAATGTTTTCAACGTAAATTTTTTGGTCCATACTCCCCATCCCCTCAGTTTTGGGAAACATGGGGGTTTATTTTAATTTATATACAGTCTTTCTTCCTATCTTATACAAAAAATTTGATTTAAAAAGGTTTTTTGGCTTTGCTTATTTTCTGCAGATTCTTTCCTGAACGGCATTGTTTTTGTTTTGCCCCTAAAAAACAAAAATGTTAATTTTTTTTAATTTTGTAAGTATTTGGGAAAATCCCCCTTTTTGGGTTTTTTAAAAATATGCCTGAATCCCCCTGGGCTTGGATATATTCAAGAATATTTTGGGAACCAAAATCTGTTTCCCAAAGGTTTTTTCCCTTATCCCCTTTCCAAGGGTTGGGGTCCCAGACTAAACTTGGATAAAAATTTAAAAGCTTTTTTTCCCAAACTTACCCCACAATTTGGTTAAAAAGTTTAAAAAAATTGTTCCCCTTTTGTTTGGGCCCAATTTTGGTTCTACTAATAAACTTTTTTTGATCAAAAGGGTGAAAAACCCGGGGTTACCATTTTATACAGTAAAATTTATCACTTAAACTTTCGCCAGAAATTGGGGGAAGTTTTTTTGGGGGAAATTGAGGAGCGGGGTTTTTGGTTTGGGCCAAACTCCATAGCCCTAAATTTTTTGAAAAGGGGAAATGAAAATTGTCGGGTCACATCCCCAAAAGACCTCAATAAAAAAATCCAAGCGTATTCTACACGGGTTTCGGATTTTCTAAACCGTTTTTTGGGTTTAAAAAATCTGAAATCCAATCAAATTTTTAAGGGGGCATTTTTTCCTATAATCCAGAAATGGCGGTTTTCTGTACGGGTTGTATGGGGGGAAGGGCCGAAAACGCCGCAAAAACCCAAACGAAAATTTAAGGGGTTAAAAAAAAAAAATTAAAACGGTTTTTGTAAAATGCTGATCGGTTCTATAACCTTATTTTAGTTCTGCCGTGTAGACAACCCTTTCAATTTTTCAATTCATGTTTACATTTATTTTGTTCCTTGCGCAATTTTTTAGGGGGCCCATTACCTAATGATGAGGGATGACATAAACCAGAGAGGCGAGCTTCCTGTTTAGAGAAAAGGGCCGGGCTTTTTTGGGGGATTACGAGGTTTAAATTTAAAAAAGTAACAATTTTATTTGGGGGAAAACTTTCCGAGACCCCGCTCCCCCCTCTTTTGGGTTTCAAACATTGTGCTTTGTCCACATTTTTAATCTGACCTCCTCCCACTCAGCGGTGTCAGGATAAGCCGTTCACTGGAGCACAGGGGGCAGGACGCTATCTGCTCTCCCAGGAATTAAGTTGATCTAGTATTCCCAGTCGTTTGTATAAATAGGCATTAACGAGGTGGAATTAAAGTCCAATTATCAGAGAACAGGGCATTGTGCCGCCACATAGCGGCATTGTCCTTTGAGGGAAGCACCTGTCTCGGTCATTAATGGGGTGATCACAATGACTTATGTGCGGTAGCAATTTACAGAATGCAAGGTGACCTGTGCCGCTCTAGTTCTCCATTGTGGCAAGATATCAGGCCACAGAATCAGGTCTTGTGTAGTCGCTTTATGCAACCCCTCGTTTGGGTCTGAGGTTTACAGTATATGATTCAGATTTGTCCCATTGCAGTGGCTGCATGCAAACTCGATTGCAGGCTCTGTCCACATTTGCAGCTTTTTTTTTTTCTTCTTAGTTATAGCCAAATTAAAGTGGAAAGCAACTTTTGCATGTACAGGCAGTCCACGGGTTACGAACGGGATAAGGACTGTAGGTTTGTTCTTAAAGGGGTTGTCTCACTACAAGGAGTGCTTTATATGTTTAACATCTTGCAAAAACAAGTCACTTTGTAATATGTGTCAATTAACGGTTTCCTACCTATTCCTAGATATCCCTTCTTGTATGGGCTGAATCAGCTCCTCAGGTCGCTATAGCTACAGACCTTTTTGATCTATCCTGATAGGCTGCCAGCACTCGTTGCTATAGCTACAGACCTGGCTTCTACTGCAGCCTAGTGGTAGCCAGTAAACACGGCCATGAATTCAAAGTGAAAGCAAGAAAACAGGACTGAGGTGAGATGAATCAATGTAGTGAGACAACCCCTTTTAAGTTGAATTTGTATGTAAGTTGAAACAAGTATATTTATTAAATGTAACTACAGTACAAAAGGTGTTTTTGTCCCCCCCTCCCCCCACACACACACCCAGTTTTAAGTGTTGCAGGGAAGGGTTTTTACATTTGTTTTGCTATCTGAGCCTCTGTTAAGAAGATTTCACCTCATTTTCACCTCATGTGCTGCTGTGGCATGCTGGAACTTGTCGTTCCACAGCTACTATCTGCTGTGGAACATGGAACTTCAAGTGCCAGCATGAACCATAAGGCTGCGTCCCTACTGCAGAGGACAAATACTGGTCGGTTTGCCGGCCGGTATTTGTCCTGTTTTAGTGCCGTCCCCATGGCCGTGGGGGGGGGGGGCGGCTTTTCTCCGCGGTGAGCGGAGAAAAGCCCTCCCCCTTCACATTCACAAGCACAGGTTCCGTCCGAAAACCGGACGGAAGATTGTGCTTGTAGAATGTTTTGCGGGCGGACCGAGGGCGGAGAAACCGCCGGACGGAAAACCCGTGCAGTGGGGACTGCTGCACGGGTTTTCCATAGAGCACCATTGTGCTCATTTTCGGCATTGTGTTCATTTTGTGCAAAACCGCCTGAAAAACCGGCCGAAAACCCTTGCCGTGGGGACATGCCCTAAGTCTCCGTTTGTAACTAGGGGACAGATGTTAGTCGGGCACTGCCTGTATTGATTCAAAATTTGCTACGGTTTGAGCTCTACAGCTCAGCTCCATGGTAAAAAGGAGGATAGGCCCCTTAGGCTCTGTCTACACAGCACATAAATACCGTCGGATCTTCAGCGGTTTCAGTATTTTGACAGTACACTGCGCTGCATAGACAACAATGAAAAATCCGTGCTGTAGTCTATACAATAGGGTTTTTAACCACCGCGTTGATAATCTGGCAGAACATGCAACATGTTGCAAATTCCGCCAGAGTTTTGCATTTTGCCATCTGTTTCCCATACATTTTTTGTACAGGGCGACGGCAAAAACCAATACTGACCGCGTTTTTTGCGCAAGACGGTGGCAAAAACCACGGTCCTGCATAGGACAAAACGCCATCGGTTTTCCAACGATTTTTGTCCTATGCTGTGTGGCCGTAGCCTTAGGCTAGGTCTACACGGCAGTCATTTGCTGTCCGATTTTAAGCAGATTTGGTATTTAGGATCTGCAAAACTCCAACTGTAAATCATCCCCATAGACCTCACTAGAAATAATCGAGCTGCAGTCTCCGCAGCTCGGATTTTCTGAGGTCAGATTTCAAATCGTAAATTCGTTCAAAAAACGTAGAACTCGTTCTATAGTCCGTCGTATTTCACTTGAAAACTGCGGACTCTAGGACAGTTCAATTTTACTGGCCCGGTCAAAAGCCGACCGCAAAATCCGCGTATAAAAACGCAGTAAATAAGAAAACGGATTCTTAAATACTGGTCGGATTCTATAACACAACCTGACGATATTTTACAGTTGCCGTGTGCACGTAGCCTGTGGCGCGCATTTTGCCGCATACTTGCACTATAAAGCTATGTTCACACGGCATAATTGCGGGGTGTAATTACGGCCCGCAATTACACCGGGACTTGGGCAGCTCGCAACGACTCCCGTGATGCGGGGGGGGGGAAGGAAGTTCACAGGCCCCATAGACAGACAATTACTAGCGCCGCGTATTCGCCGCTAGTAATTGACATTTCACTTCTCTCCCCTCTCCCACCCCCCGCGTCGTGCAAGTGGGGAGAGGGGACGTAATCCATAGTTCTCTATGAGAACTGTGGATTACCGTAATTATTGGGACGTATCTCGGCCCGTATTAAGCGCAGTACGGTGCGAAATACGTGCCGTAATACGTCCCAATTTCACCCGTCTAATATGCACAAAATGCGTGCCGCAATTCCGGTAATTCGTAGCTCTCATAGAGAACTATTAATTATGCCTAGTCTTCCCGGCGTACAATAAGGAGAGAGAAGTGACAGGTCAATTCTTCCTGCCGCTTACGTACACCCCCTAAAGGTATGTTCTCACGGGGTAATTTCAGCGCCCATTTCACCACGTATTTGCGCTCGAATACGAGCGAGATGCGCGCCAAAATTACGGTAATCCATAGTTCTCTATGAGAACTATGGATTACGCCTCCTCTCCCCCGCTCGTACAATACGGTCGTATTGTACGTGCGGGGAGATAAGTGACAAGTCAATTACTTGGGAATACGCGCCGCGGGAGTACGCGCTGATCAGTGCAAGCTCCCGAAAGACACAATGTACTGAACATAGCCTTAGAATTACCTCTGGTGGGCCCAAGGAACTTCTTTCCCACACTGCCCAGCCGACCATCAAATGCCAAGTCCCCATCCAAATATCAACCATCTGTGATTAGCCCGGTCCCTTCCGTGGGACTGATGGTGATTTATGGGGCGTGTCCTAACTATGGGCGCGTGAAGACGTGTCCTCTGGAGCTCCTCGTCCCTTTTCTGTAGTTTGGCTGACCTGACACTTCAACCATGGGGAAAGCCACTAAAAGGAGGACCCAAAAACCCTCTACCCGTCCTCAGTCTCCTCAGAGGGACATCGGAGCCTTCTTTCAGCCGGCAGCTCCTCCGGCCCGTTCTGCTGCAGTGAGGAGTGAAGTTGGGCAACATGGCGGAGACTGCGCAGCAGGTACGGGATCCCGGCGACTCACCTCCGCACCCGCCACCACGAAGACCAACCTCTGGCTGTCGGAGGAGCCCGCACAGCTACCGCTTCACGTCACGGGACCTGCATCGCCGCGGACACCAGCCGGCCGACCGGCTGCGGAGACTGTGTGCCACGTGGGGGGAAAGGATGGTGCCCCGGCTTCTCCAGGCACTCCGGCCTCTGCACAACTCGGCTTTGCGCCGCAGACGCCGGGCTGCGCCCTTCAAGGAACGCCGACTACAATGCACCGGTCAGAAGGTGGGCACGCCGACGCCGCACCACTGGACGGGACCCGAATGGAGATACCCGCGGTCATCCCTGCAAGGCGGGCAGCACCGGACTGACGGTCAGTCAGTCCACAAGGTACAGGGACGGGTTGTGGGACACAGGACTCTCTACTCCCCGGTCCCATCACCCACGGACCTACTGACCCCAACCCATCAGGCCCCCGCCGTTCTCCATTTGCCCACCAGCGATTTGGGGCCCATAATACCCCTATCTCAGGCTGAGGAGTCCTTGCTCTCAACACCTGATGAGATCCTGGCACACGTTGACCCATGTAATGGGGACCCAGCGCAGCATGCCACGCCAACGCCTGAACTACCTCCTGCACAGGACACATTTCTGCCCTCTGCTGCAACTGTGTGCCCTCGGACCCACCCACCGCATGCTTTGTGGCACACTGCCATCTCTCCGCCCGACAGACCCTCTCCGCGATGGACCACTGGCTCCTCTTAGGGGGGATCCGGCGAGCTCACCCGCAGGAAGCCTGGCTGCGGTGCCCGCCTCCTCACCTGTTACTCACCAGACGGCTGTCTCCCCTGAGGTGACGGCATTGCCTTTTCTCACCTCACACTGTCCTGTGCCGCTATGAGGGACTCGGAGCAACCTGCTACACCCTCCCGTATTTACTCTACCCGGGACAACTCCAACAGCTCACCGGGGTCTTCCTATGCACCTGCGGAGGACAACAGACCAATCACGCTCTCTGACCTACATAGATTTACACAGTCTATACCTTCCAAGGATGACCTCTCTGCCTTGGCTAAGCATATCATAACAGAGTGTAAACAAGAAATCTCTCTCTTCAGATCCGAGCTGTCATCACTCAGCTCTAAAGTATCCTCACTGGACCATACTCCACAATCTAACTCACCAACTATGCAGGCTCTACAGTCCTCTTCATCTCAACACTCTGCCCAGATTTTTGCACTTCAGCAACATATTGACGACCTCGAGAATAGGAGCAGGCGGAATAACATTAGAGTCTGAGGCTTGCCTGAATCAGTCACATCCAACGATCTTCTACCGGTGCTTACCATGATCTTCAACGACCTACGAAATCGACAGAGCTCACAGAGCACTGCGTCCTCCAACCCTGGACCCCAAGAAACCTAGGGACGTTATCTGCCGGGTCCACTTTTATCAGATGGTGATTTATGCAGTTGTTTGTACAGCTCCTATACAGATGTAGGAGTTTCCATGGTAACAGACTACAAACCAACCCAGTGTAGTCCTGCGGCCATACTCTGTTCTATCAATCTCCTACCTCTGGCTGATATTAACTCAGTATGTAAGCTGTAGATATAGGACAAGTGGAAGACTCCAGGATCAGGCTACACAAGGTTTGCTTCTAGTCTGTAACCATGGAAATCCATACATCTGTATAGGAGCTGTAGGCGTACAACTTCATAATCACCAACAGTCCCACAGATGGGTGGTATTTTGGTGGGGTCTTGGCAGGCTCTGACTGGCCAACAGGAGAATTGGGGTCCCCCTGGGGGCCCTTAGGTAGGTAATCCGGGGATGGTGATGTTGGGGTTTGCAATAGAGTGCACGGGGTACGGGCTTTTAAGGGTTAAAAGTTTTTAAAAACATTAGTATTCAAGGTTCTGTTTAATTGATAACACCATCGTCAGACAGGGCAACTACAGCAATGAGAGTAGAGAGAGATGGTCGGTAACCTAGGGAAGCTTGTGTAAACAAGCAGTAGATTGGAATGCATACCTAAAGGGGAAAAAAATCAGAACGGCAATGTATTCGGTAATATTTTTTTTTTAACCCTTGCCTACATTTTTAAACCAATATTCAAGCTCAACAAAGCAGAATCCAGCGTAGATGCAAAAAGTGATCAACTTTATTCCAGATAGTGCAGAAGCTAGCTGTGAACAAGGGCATTATTTTGCGCCCGAAACGCGTTGGCTAAGTTTCATTGCCTATATTTTTATATACCTCTGCGCTTTTTGGACTAAATTTTATCACTTTTTGCATCTACCGGGGATTTTTTTGTTGAGCTTGACAATTGGGGTTTTTGCTTTAACCCTCACTGGGGATCAAGAATCCGTCGGGTCCCGATTTTGCAGTGATTCACCTGGGGGAGGCACGGTTTAAGAGAAAGCAGGTGAGCCCACATAACACATTATGGGCCATTTTAAAAACCCTTTTAGGTCCAAAACCCTCATTTTATTGCTCTAGTTACTATGGGAAAAAAGGATTTTTGACCAAACGGGTTCATACAGGGGGATGGGCTTGTTCTAATGTTTAAAGCTAATCTTTGTGAAAAGGGAAAACCCTTTAATTTCAGGCTGTAGGTCCAGGGAAAAAAACCCCTTGTACTTCTTCAGGTGCATCACCCTGACAGTCGTCAATATGTGATTGATAGGATCATTCACCAAGAAGGGAGCGGCTGTCATAGGACATCATCTCCTTCGGATCGTGGAACAGCTGTTAAATGACAGCTTCTTTGTTCTACTTGGTTCACTGCAGACGACCGAAATGTCTCACTGCTCTGTGTGTCTGTTACATTTGATGTAATCTACTACGCTTCCCATGAGCCTAAAACCTAGACGCTACTAAAAATCCTGGCTCTTACTTGCAGCCATTTCCACCCTTATATAAGCAATAGCTATTGTAACATGGCTGAGAACAGGTGCACAGGATGTGCGGGGAGCTCCCTGGAGGCTCCGGTAGACATGGAACAATAACCTCACACCACCATTCATCTGCACAGTTTCCATTTACTCATGTGCAGCACGATATAGATGGTAACACTCGCATGTATATGGACTTCAATTTTTTAGGTTCCAAATTCCTCCTAGTGTTGCCTCTTGCCCATGTTCAGTTCCCCCACCCCTTTTTATAATCGCCAATTTTTTTTTAGGCGGGTGGATTTAGAGGGGCAACTGAGGATAAAACCTTCTAGGGGAAAAACGTAGCATTTTTTTGGAAAAATTTTGGCCCCAAAAAAAAAAAAAATGTGGTTTTAAAGGGTTTTTTTTATAAAAGGTTGTTTTTTTTAAAGTTTTCCCTTTTTTTTTAAATTTGCCAATACAAATTTTTTATTCCCCAAAATTCCCCCCCCTTTTTTGGGCTTAGCCCCCTTTTTTTAAGGCCCCTTTTTTTTTTCTCCTGAAGGGCCCCCCGTTCTAAGCTCGTGTTTTCTCGCCCTTAAAGCAGAAAATGATTAAAAGTCAAAAAGGTGGTTTAAAAAATTTTTGGGGAGAAATTTTTTGAAAGGGGGCTTGTGGGTTTAAAAAAAGGGGGGGGGGCCAAAATTTTTTTTGTTTGGGTCCTGAGGTTTGGTGGGGGGGTTTTTTTTTTCCCCCCCCCCCCCCCCCCCCTTTTCCCCCCGCCCCGTTTTGCCCCCCCCCCCCCCCCCCCCCCCCTTGTTTTTTTTTTCGTTCCCCCCCTTTTTCCCCCCCCCCCACCCCCCCCCCCTTTTTCCCCCCCCCGTTTTTTTTCCCCCCCCCCCCCCCCTTCCCCCCCCCTTTTTTTTTCTCGCCCCCCCCCCCCCGCCCCCCCCCCCCCCCCCCCCCCCCCCCCCCCCTTTCCCCCCACCCCTTTTTCCTTTTTTCCCCCCCCCCCTTCCCCCTCCCCCCCCCCCGCCCCCCCCCCCTTTTCCCCCCCCCCTTCCCCCTTTTCCCCCCTTTCCCTTTCCCTTTTTTCCCTTTTTCCTTTCCCTTTTTCCTTCCTTCCTACCTTCCTTCCTTCCTTTTTTTCTTTCCTTCTTTCCTTTCTTCCTTCCTTCCTTCTTCCTTTCCTTCCTTCCTTCCTTCTTCCTTCCTTTTTCCTTCCTTTTCCTTCCTTCTTTCCCTTTCCCTTTCCCTTTCCCTTTTTTTTCCTTCTTTCTTCCTTTTTTCCTTCCTTCCTTCCTTCTTTCCTTTCCTTTTTTCCCCCTTTTTTTTCCTTCTTCCTTCCTTCCTTTTTCCTCCCTTTTTCCTTTCCCTTTCCCTTTCCTTTTTCCTTCCTTCCTTTTTCCTTCTTTCCTCCCTTTTTTTTTCTTCTTCCTTCCTTTTCCCTTTCCCTTTTTCCTTTTTCCTTTTTCCCCCCTTTTTTTTTCCCCCTTTCCCCCCTTTTTCTTTTTTCCTTTCCCCCTTTTTTTCCTTTTCCCCCTTCCTTCTTACTTTTCCCTTTCCCTTTCCCTTTCCCTTTTTTCCTTTTCCTTTTTCTTTCCCTTCCTTCCTTCCCCCCCTTTCCTTTTTTTCCTTTCCCTTTTTCCCTTTTTTTCTTTTCCCTTTTTTTTTCCCTTTTCCCTTCTTTTCCTTCCTTCTTTCCTTCCTTCTTTTTCCTTTCCCTTTTTTCCTTCCTTTTTCCTTCTTTCCCTTTCCCTTCCTTCCTTCCTTCCTTCCCTTTTTCCTTTTCCCTTTCCCCTTCCTTCCTTTTTAAATCAGTCACTTTTGGGTTTAGGGTGAGGAAAGCACCAGCAGAGACCCCCTGTTTTTCCTTGCAGGGGCCCCCGGTAATCGTATTTTTACCAATCCCCCGGGTTTTTTGTTGTTGTCTGAGCAGAGTTTGTTTTTTTTTTTCAGCATATAAATTGGGTTTCCCTTTTGCAATAGCAAACCCCCAAGTTCTTTGTGTTGGTTGAGATTGGAAGGAAAATTTCGTCCAAAAACTACCTAGGGTTAAAGGGGGGCCGAAAAGGGAAGAAAAAAAACCCCTTTTTTTTAAAAGATTTCCCTTTTTTTTGATAAAAATTCCCCCTTTTTTTTTTGGGGGGTTTTGTATGGGGGTGGGGGGGTGGGATTTTAAATGTTAAATTTTTCCCCAAAATTGGGCTTTTAGAACCTAAAAAGTCATTTACAGCTTAGAGGACAGGAGCGAGCGAGTCTTTTATAGCATTGAACAGAACCGATGAACGGAATATGGGCTCCGGCATCTAGAACAGATGGAGCGTCTGTGGTGAAAGCTTAAAGGGCACATATACATTCAAATGTCTTCTCTTCAGGCTGCTCTTCTCAGGAGAGCGCTCCCAGGTGCCCAATTGCTAATGCCAGCTTTGCCTGTTTAACGTGCTGCATAGCGAGTGCATAGCTACAAGCTGGGAGGCGCAGAGCCGCACCACAGTAATTATCTGCGTAGTCGAGGCTGTGTGCTGCTAGAGTATAAGGCAGGGTTCACATGTAGCTTGTGTGTTCGAAGGCCAAACTGCACATTTTACTGTGAATGGACACTGTTTAATGTCCATCTGATATGGCCGTACATCTATATTGACACTAAATTACCTGTAGTACCATTGCTTGTCTCTAATTCAGATTTTCATTTTGAAGTTTATCAAAATTTACATGTCATCTGTGTTTCTGGTATTAATGATGTGCTCCCCCTAGTGGCTGCTTATTCATGAAGTGTAAAGAAAATAAGAATGAGTGCAGGGAAACTGCATGGGGTTTTGTAAATTCAAAGATTTTCCATGATGCACAAGGCCGCAGATGAGGCACAATTATTTAGGTCACAGAATTGCACAGATTCTGCAGAAATCTTTTTGAAGAATAAGGGAAATATCCATCATTGTTTTGAAACCTACATTTATTGTATCCTCATAAAGATGTTTGTGTGAGAACACCCACAGGTTTCTAGATGGTGACTATTGCGGAAAATGGGTGAAGTAGTAGACGTGCGGTGCCCCTGCGCTTAATAACAGCAGATATCACAGTTTCTCCGGTTATAGTTCAGGCTTTACTCGCGGTACTCTTCTTGTGGACGCTACTTAGCATAAAGGCAAGGCACCTGTCTGTGTGGCATATCACAGTCCCCCTCTCTGGACTCCTGACATGACTCCCTACTGGTTCTGACACAGTCCAGCTGTACAAGGTGCTGATGCTGACCCCCCCCCCCCCCATCCTTGCTCCAGCTGTGCACTCTCTGGTCTCACACTAGGGTCCTTTTTTTTCCGGCAGTCCACCAACCTGCCCACTTGTTACTCCGAGTTGTCTGTGTCTGCTCTTCCTGGGTCTCTATTCTCTCTGTGCCTCTCTTACTCTTCAGCTCCTTCCATGTCTGCTCTACATCAGGTTTTGCAGTGAGTTGGTCCCCAGCCAGCCCCGTCTATTGCCGGCTTAGTAGACAGGGGTTCCCCTTTAACTGCTACAAGCACGAGGAACGACTTGAACCACAACTCGGAACACAACCAACCAGAAAGCTGACGGGCTCTTCCTTATAACTGCGTACATCGCCTCCAGCTCCAACCCTGTCGGCCAGTAACTCTAATTCCGGACTACCTGCTTGTTTTAGTAACTAGATGGAGTGTCCGAGCCAAACACCATTGAGTAACTCTGTGTTCAGCCATCGTTAGTCGCCTTACCTGATGATCACTGTGGGAGTCTGTTTATGCTCATGGCGTTGCTTCCAGTCCATCATTATGTATAATAGATAAGATATAGTTATGTGACAGCCGTGGGTTGCCTGTTCGGTAGGGGACATGTCCTACAGAGGATGTAAGAAACCTTTATAATGTCTGATTTATAAATCTTCCTCTTTCTATTTTTCTCTTCTGCAGCCATGAAGGCCGATCGCAGACGTTTAAAATCCGAAAAAGCGGACTTGGTCAGCCAAATGGAACAGTTATATTCAACTCTTGAAAGCCGGGAGGAGCAGCTGCGTGACTTCATCCGAAATTATGAGCAACATAGAAAGGTGAGTGCGGAGACGGGCCACCGATGAAGAGTCCGCCAACCACCTACACCTGACAATATAATATAGCAAAGTATTTCACTCCATGGTATAATCCATTTCACCACCACTGGCATTGCATTCACTTTTTAGCATCCTGCTTCCTGATATGAGACTACGCACATGCAGAGTCTAGGGGGCGCTATGCTGAAAACCAGGTAACCACCAGCACTTTTGCTGTAGTATGGTGGAATTCTTACTGAAAACGTAGGCACTGATGTTACTGCCTCCATATTGTCCCTTATTGTAGTGCTGTCTGCCTGTTGTTCCTATGTAAATGCTGCAGGTACAGGTAGTACTGCTGCTTCTCTGGTGTCTATGTAAATGCTGTAGGCAGTACTCTTTTCCTGTTATCCTTTTGTGATATTACTGCTTTCTGTTTGTCCCCATATAAATGCTGCAGGCTCAGGTAGTGCTGTCTGACTGCTGTCCCTATGAAAATTCTCCAGGCAACAGTAGTACATCCCTTATATTGTCTCCTATGTAGTGTATGGTATACTACCTCTGTATTCTTAAGTAAATGATGTCGGCACAGGTAGTACTGCCATCATATTGTATCTATTTAAATGATGTCGGCACAGGTAGTACTACCACAGTATTGTCCCTATATAAATGATGTAGGCACAGGTAGTACTGCTTTATACTTTCTCCCTGTAAATGATGTAGGCACAGGTAGTACTGCTTTATACTTTCTCCCTGTAAATGATGTAGACATAGGTAGTACTGCTTTATACTTTCTCCATGTAAATGGAGAAGGCACAGATAGTACTGCTTTATACTTTCTCCCTGTAAATGATGTAGGAACAGGAAGTACTGCTTTATACTTTCTCCCTGTAAATGATGTAGGCACAGGTAGTACTGCTTTCCACTTTCTCCCTGTAAATGATGTAGGCACAGGTAGTACTGCTTTATACTTTCTCCATGTAAATGGAGAAGGCATAGGTGTAGTACTGCTTTATACTTTCTCCCTATAAATGATGTAGGTATAGGTAGTACTGCTTTATACTTTCTCCCTGTAAATGATTTAGGCACAGGTAGTACTGCTTTATACTTTCTCCCTGTAAATGATTATGGCACAGGTAGTACTGCTTTATACTTTACACCTTCTCCCTGTAAATGATGTAGGCACAGGTAGTACTGCTGTCCACTTTCTCCCTTTAAATGATGTAGGCACAGGTAGTACTGCTTGCCACTTTCTCCTTGTAAATGATGTAGGCACAGGGAGTACTGCTTTATACTTCCTCCCTGTAAATGATGTAGGCACAGGTAGTACTGCTTTCCACTTTGTAACTGTAAATGATGTAGGCACAGGTAGTACTGCTTTATACTTTACACCTCCCCCCTTTAAATGATGTAGGCACAGTTAGTACTGCTTTCCACTTCCTCCCTCTAACTGATGTAGGCACAGGTAGTACTGCTTTACACTTCCTCCCTCTAAATGATGTAGGCACAGGTAGTACTGCTTTCCACTTCCTCTCTTTAAATGATGTAGGCACAGGTAGTACTGCTTTCCACTTCCTCTCTTTAAATGATGTAGGCACAGGTAGTACTGCTTTCCACTTTCTCCCTGTAAATGATGATGGCACAGGTAGTACTGCTTTCCACTTCCTCCCTGTAAATGATGTAGGCACAGGTAGTACTGCTTTCCACTTTCTCCCTGTAAATGATGTAGGCACAGGTAGTACTGCTTTCCACTTCCTCCCTCTAAATGATGTAGGCACAGGTAGTACTGCTTTCCACTTTCTCCCTGTAAATGATATAGGCACAGGTAGTACTGCTTTCCACTTCCTCCCTGTAAATCATGTAGGCACAGGTAGTAACTGCTTTCCACTTCTCCCTGTAAATCATGTAGGCACAGGTAGTACTGCTTTCCACTTTCTCCCTGTAAATGATGTAGGCACAGGTAATACTGCTTTCCACTTTCTCCCTCTAAATGATGTAGGCACAGGTAGTACTGCTTTCCAATTCTTCCCTGTAAATGATGTAGGCACAGGTAGTACTGCTTTCCACTTTCTCCCTGTAAATGATGTAGGCACAGGTAGTACTGCTTCCACTTCCTCCCTGTAAATGATGTAGGCACAGGTAGTACTGCTTTCCACTTCCTCCCTGTAAATGATGTAGGCACAGGTAGTACTGCTTTCCACTTCCTCCCTGTAAATGATGTAGGCACAGGTAGTACTGCTTTCCACTTTCTCCCTTTAAATGATGTAGGCACAGGTAGTACTGCTTTCCACTTTCTCCCTGTAAATGATGTAGGCACAGGTAGTACTGCTTTATACTTTCTCCCTGTAAATGATGATGGCACAGGTAGTACTGCTTTATACTTCCTCCCTGTAAATGATGTAGGCACAGGTAGTACTGCTTTATACTTCCTCCCTGTAAATGATGTAGGCACAGGTAGTACTGCTTTCCACTTCCTCCCTCTAAATGATGTAGGCACAGGTAGTACTGCTTTCCACTTCCTCCCTCTAAATGATGTAGGCACAGGTAGTACTGCTTTCCACTTCCTCCCTCTAAATGATGTAGGCACAGGTAGTACTGCTTTCCCACTTTCTCCTGTAAAATGATGTAGGCACAGGTAGTACTGCTTTCCACTTCCTCCCTGTAAATGATGTAGGCACAGGTAGTACTGCTTTCCACTTTCTCCTTGTATATGATGTAGGCACAGGGAGTACTGCTTTATACTTCCTCCCTGTAAATGATGTAGGCACAGGGAGTACTGCTTTATACTTCCTCCCTGTAAATGATGTAGGCACAGGTAGTACTGCTTTCCACTTTCTCCCTGTAAATGATGTAGGCACAGGTAGTACTGCTTTCCACTTCCTCCCTGTAAATGATGTAGGCACAGGTAGTACTGCTTTCCACTTTCTCCCTGTAAATGAGGTTCAGCTGTTTTCCTTTCCCATCCTGAAGATGAGGAGACAGCACTGTTTCCAAGTAGAGAGATGCCAGCACAGATAGTGCTGCCTCTCCCTGTATATGTTGTAGGCACAGGCTCATTGTGACTGTTCCTGCTGCAGTCAGTCATTAATTTGTAACACAAAGAGTATAAACCGAACTTGTTCATCTGACAACTTTTCCTCCTGCCTCTCCCCCATACTTGGCTGAGTGTGCATGGGTTTTAAATGGTGGAAGAAGAGGCTGCCGCAAGGAAGAATAGGGGTTCAGATATGTACAAATTCAACCTGCACAATCCTTCTTTTTTTTTTTTTCCCTTTTTTCACCGCTCTTTCACCAACATCTATCAGGAAACCCTGTGTTGGCCTCTCTGCAGCTAAGATAGTCGGCCCGTCCTGCTGAATTCGGTGGGCTGATGTCGTGTGTGGGGTTTTGTTTTTTTGATGTTTTGGGGACCTCAAACAATGGAGAAGATGGTGAGAAATACAAACAAGTCCAGTTGACTATAAATCAGAACAGGTGGTTGCGCATCAATTGAAACTGCTTGGCCAAACTATGGACACAAATGTTTGCTTCAATGGGCTGTTATTTATATAGCGAATATGTTGCAGAGCTGGCTCTGACGATAGAGGTTTTTGCTTAGGGTGCTCTCACATGGTGTGTTTTTGACGCTTTTTTAATGCGGTTTTTGTGCAGCCATGTACAGCACTAATTGCTGTGCCTTCCTGCACAATAAGCGCGTCAAAAATGCAGTTTGTGAAAGGACCCTTAGGGCGCGTTCACACTGCACAGGACAAATACCGGCCGGTTTGCCGGCCGGTATTTGTCCTGTCTTGCGCCCGTCCCCACGGCCGCGGGGGAGGGGGGGGGGGGTTGAAAAACCGCAAACCAGCTGAAAAACCGGCCGAAAACCCGTTCCATGGGGACATGCCCTTAGGTTGCTTTCACACGGCGCAGTTTTGGTGCAGTTTTAACTGCGCTCCAATTAAACTGCCTTTATTACCAGCAAGCTTCTTCCACTTATCTAAACTGTGTGGAAAGTGAGGAATCAATTAGTGTATTTGTATCCAAAAGACTTCACACACAGTCACTGATTACTTACTTGAAACACTTTTCTGAACAATTTAGACAACTGAAAGAAGCTTGCTGGTAATAAAGGCAGTTTAATTGGAGCTCAGTTAAAACTGCACCAAAACTGCGCTGTGTGAAAGCAGCCTTAGTAACCCTGGAGGTATATCGAATGAGGATGTAATTGTAGCATATGTACAGTCATATGAAAAAGTTTGGGCACCCCTATTAATCGTAATCATTTTTAGTTCTAAATATTTGGGTGTTTGCAACAGCCATTTCAATTTGATATATCTAATAACTGATGGACACAGTAATATTTCCGGATTGAAATGAGGTTTATTGTACTAACGCAAAATGTGCAATATGCATTAAACCAAATTTTGACTGGTGCAAAAATTTGGGTACCCTTATCATTTTATTGATTTGAATACTCCTAACTACTTTTTACTGACTTTCTGAAGCACAACATTGGTTTTGTAACTCACTGAACTTTGAACTTCATAGCCAGGTGTATCCAATGATGAGAAAAGGTATTTAAGGTGGCCAATTGCAAGTTGTTCTCCTATTTGAATCTCCTGTGAAGAGCGGCATCATGGGCTCCTCAAAACAACTCTCAAATGATCTGAAAACAAAGATTGTTCAACATAGTTGTTCAGGGAAGGATACAAAAAGTTGTCTCAGAGATTTAAACCTGTCAGTTTCCACTGTGAGGAACATAGTAAGGAAATGGAAGACCACAGGGACAGTTCTTGTTAAGCCCAGAAGTGGCAGGCCAAGAAAATATCAGAAAGGCAGAGAAGAAGAATGGTGAGAACAGTCAAGGACAATCCACAGAGCACCTCCAAAGAGCTGCAGCATCATCTTGCTGCAGATGGTGTCACTGTGCATCGGTCACCAATACAGCACACTTTGCACAAGGAGAAGCTGTATGGGAGAGTGATGCGAAAGAAGCCGTTTCTGAAAGCACGCCACAAACAGAGTCGCCTGAGGTATGCAAAAGCACATTTGGACAAGCCAGCTTCATTTTGGAAGAAGGTCCTGTGGACTGATGAAACAAAGATTGAGTTGTTTGGTCATACAAAAAGGCGTTATGCATGGCGTCCCAAAAACACAGCATTCCAAGAAAAACACTTGCTACCCACTGTAAAATTTGGTGGAGGCTCCATCATGCTTTGGGGCTGTGTGGCCAATGCCGGCACCGGGAATCTTGTTAAAGTTAAGGGTCGCATGGATTCAACTCTGTATCAGCAGATTCTTCAGAATAATGTAAGAGAATCAGTGATGAATTTGAAGTTATGCCGGGGATGGATATTTCAGCAAGACAATGATCCCAAACACAGCTCCAAATCTACTCAGGCATTCATGCAGAGGAACAATTACAATGTTCTGGAATGGCCATCCCAGTCCCCAGACCTGGATATCATTGAACATCTGTGGGATACTTTGAAGCGGGCTGTCCATGCTCGGCGACCATCAAACTTAACTGAACTTGAATTGTTTTGTAAAGAGGAATGGTCAAAAATACCTTCATCCAGGATCCAGGAACTGATTAAAAGTTACAGGAAGCGACTAGAGGCTGTTATTTTTGCACCGGTCAAATTTTGGTTTAATGCATATTGCACATTTTTTGTTAGTACAATAAACCTCATTTCAATCCGGAAATATTACTGTCCATCAGTTATTAGATATATCAAGTTGAAATGGCTGTTGCAAACACCCAAATATTTAGAACTAAAAATGATTAAGATTAATAGGGGTGCCCAAAGTTTTTCATATGACTGTATGTGCATATACATCTAATATAGATAGATAGATATAGAGAGAGATCTTTCTAGCTATCCATCTAGATATCTATCTCTATAGATCATACATATATATTTGTGTGTATATGTATAATATTATATATAACACACACACTGCATATATATACTTCCGTGACTTCTACTGCTAGAGATGTGAGCATTAGGCACCTGAATATGATATTACAAAACCTGAAATGTTCCCTGAATTCAATCTGGATCTTTTCATGCTTCCCACTCAACGGAAGCCCAAGTTCGCTTCAGTGTTTACATAAAGGTGGTATTGTTCGCGCTTTCTCCCCTCCGATTTCCCCACTAGCCCCCTCTATTCACAGCTAATCAAAGAGGCGTACAGAGCACGGTGCAGCCATTGTTCACTGTGTTCCTGTACAAGATGTGTGCAGACTACAGTCAGCAAGAAGGTTAACGTCTACTCCTTTGAAAACCAAGATAATAAATCCAATTATTGCCGGTCAGGTTATCTTTGTTTTCTCCACACCTTGTATGATCCAATCACTGTGTGGAAGTTATTGAATTCTTATTTTATTTATTATTACTACTACTATTATTATGATTTTTTTTTTTAAATTTTTGTTTCATAAACCATTTTTCCCCTTAAAAAAAATAAAATTTTCTTGGTCGGTCAGTTTTCACTCTGTGTTACAAGTGCTTTGTAGATCTGTCTTGGGGACCGACAGAGCGGACCCCAAGACGGATCTAAACAATTAGCAGTGAGTTTCACTGCTCGCTGCGCTGAACACGGACCGGCGTTCACATGACAGATGGCCGCTGTGTGTTTCCAAAGCGCCGCTCAGATCCGTCTTGAAAAGATTTGCATGTCAATTCTTTTCAAGACGGACACGAGCTGCGCTTTGGAAACACGCAGCGGCGATCTGTCATGTGAACCCCGCTGCGTGTTTGTCATAGACAGCAGTGAGAATCTCACTGCTAATTGTTAGATCCGTCTCGGGGTCCGCTCTGTCGGTCCCCAAGACAGATCTACAAAGCACTTGTAACACGGAGTGAAAACTCCACGTGAACAAGCCCTTACAGATATAAATGTGAGTATTGGGGTGATAGACACCCAAGCTCAAACATGATCTACCCTGCTCAGGGGAAGAGAAAAGGCAACCTCAATGAGGTCCACAAAATGGCATC
This sequence comes from Phyllomedusa bahiana, assembly GCA_025379985.1. Taxonomy (NCBI): domain Eukaryota; kingdom Metazoa; phylum Chordata; class Amphibia; order Anura; family Hylidae; genus Phyllomedusa; species Phyllomedusa bahiana. The sequence continues at coordinate 173,750 of JAODAL010000735.1, read as the reverse complement.
TCATAGCGGTTTTGCTACTAGTGGGAAACATGTCCGCCGCTCACAGCGACGGCTCGAGAGCTGACCGCGCTTGCGCAGTCACTCTCCATTCTATTCTATGGGATTTTCTGAGTACAGCCGAGCGGTGCGTTTGGCTCTGCTGAGAATCCCCATAGTACAGAATGGAGAGTCGTGCGCATGCGCGACCGACTCTCCACTCTGCACGGAGAGATTCGAGGACCCACACCCAAGATAGGTGCATGTCCCAGAGATGGGACCTGCACCTATCAGACAATGATGGCATATCCTAACGATATACCATCATTGTCCATGGTGGCAAAACCCCTTTAGCCGAATGCCTGAAAAGTACTTAATGATAGCATTTTTTTTTTTTTTGCCTCCTCGCGTTTCAACAGTCGTAACTTTTTTTTATTTTTTTCAATGACGCAGTTGTATGAGGCCTCGTTTTATTCGGGACAAGTTGTACTTTTTGGCGGAATAGTTTAAATTCACTTATAAATAATTGCAGAATTTATTTTACATTTTTTTTCAGATTTTTTTTTTTATTTTTTACACCGTTCACATTTCACACTTAATAACCTGTAGAATTAATCTAACAAGTTATTATGGTAATGTGGATGCCTAATGTGTGTTTTTTTTTTTTTTTTTATGTATGCGCATTTTTTTATTAAATATTAATATTTTATTTTGCTCTACACTTTTTAATGTTTTTACTTTTTTTTTTTTTTTTAAATCCCATGAAGGGATAACTGTTATATTTTTTTTTTTTTACACTTAGTAACGCATTAGCATATTCATATATGCTAATACAATATAATCTGTGTCAATTTGACACAGGCAGTGATCAGAGCAGCACACGGTCTGCCCTGATCGCTGGCTTCTTACACAGAAAGCGCTGGGGCTACTCTAGGTCCTCAGGGGTGACTTTGCAGCCGTTCCCTAGGCACCCGAGTAGGGGAAAGCCCTTTGAATACGCTGTGGTCACCAACCGCAGCAAGTCTTAAGCGCTTGGGAGCCGAGGTTCCCCCCGCTCCCTGGTGCTTGCAGAGGCTGTGCTGGGAATAAGGCTGTGAAGCACAGCCCTGATCTGAGCGCTGCTGCGTTGCCGCAAACCCCGATATCTGCAGCGACGTCTTTTGACGAACAACCTGCACCGCCTGAGGTCAAAAGTCGGCTGGCGGTCATTAAGGGGTTAAAGGCTTGCGGGGAAGGAGGGAGGAGAAGAGGAGTTGTAGGTATTTAACCAGGGATTTACCCACTGGTTATGTTATAGAAGCTCTTGGCTCTAATATCGGAAAGGGACTAAACTAACCCAAAGCTAAATTGTTCAAGATAGAGGTTTAATAAGCACCATATATTAATATATAACCTACAAAGCTCTTGGATGCAAGACAAAAACAAATATCAGATTGAGTCTCAGTAAAAAATCTTTTCTATTAGATGTTTAATAGCATAATACATATTAAAAATATATTAAAAAAGTCAAAAAACATAATGGACAAATAGAAGCAAGGGACAAAGTCCGCAAGCGAAACGCGGGTCGGGTTTTCTGCAGTGGGCAATTCTAATCATGTTTTGACCGTTTGTAAACTGTGATTAAATTTTGATTTATGGCACTGTTACCTTATTATCTATACTTTTTTGTTTCTCACTAAGCATTGGCACTTAAGACTTTTATATATATATATATATATATATATATAATATATATATATATATATATATATATATATATGTGTATATATATATATATGTGTTCTATGTTTAATTTTTGATTCATGGCACTGTCACTTTAGTATTTGTACTTTAGTTTGTTATTAAGCATTGGCACTTTAGATTTTTGCATACCATTGTATATGTATTACTGTTACTTATTTGATTGACTATATTGTTGGTTATTGACACTGGTTAGGCACTTCCCCTCCCCCCTTTTTTTTTTCCTCCCCTCACCATTATTCTCTGACTTACATTATTTCTGTTGATTTTTTTTTATGTTTTTGTGCCTTTGTTCTTTCTAATGTGGTGTTTTTTTTGTTTTGTTTTTTGTTTTGGCCATTGCATCAGTCTGTACATGAACTTTAATGTTAAAGGGGTTTTGCCACAATCTTATTACGTACCACCTGCATCCAGCTCTGTGTGCTCAAAAGGGGGCGTGTGTGATTTGTTTGAATTGCATATCATGTGACCCAGAAGGAAGACATCACCAGGCCTTTTCTCTCTCTAGTGAAAGAAAGATCTGTTTATGTATAAAGTTGTAAGTAGCTACACTGTAGCTCAGAGGTAACATTTTTGCTTTACAGCACAATGGTCCTTGGTTCAAATCCCTGCAGGAACTTAATCTGTGTATTTTTTCTTCCTCTTTATCACTGCACAGACCTCATTGAGGTTTTTTTTTTTTATTTGCACTGTTTGACTTATTACTTACTAGTCCAAAGGACAGGAGCAGAATGACAGCACCTGGGGTTTGAACACTCACTAGCTACCTGAGAAGAGAGGTGATGTCTGAGCATGTGCGACCAGGACTGAGGATTTCACAGCCCTGGTCGTATCCCCTGGAGATGAGCTGTAAAAAATGGATCACTAAAGGAGCAGCTAACACAAAAACGGTGCAGAATTTTTAATAATGATGAATGGTGAAAATGTTTATTATTTAATTTTCAAACTTCCCACATCAATTTTACTTTGTGGCAAAACCCCTTTAATTACCTTCATCATGATTTAGTGCCCACTATTTCTGGTTCTATTTGTCCATACTGTTTTTTGACTTTTTAATATGTATTATGCTAATAAAAATCTTTTATATTAAATTTGTAATTTTTTTTTTATTTTTTTTTTAATATGACTCAGTTTGATATTTTATTGGGCCTTGCATCTAATATCGGAAAGGGTCTAGACATGTCAGTGCCACATGCCATAAGGAGATAGCCCTACTTTAGGCTCTGTTTGCATTGGTATCCCAAGGGTTTGTCAGATTTTTCAGGGCGAATAGGACTGTATCAAAATGAACTCCATGACCAAACTGGTCGGCCCCAGTTGGGTCCATCAGGTGCTGATAGTGTCATTTAAAGTGCACCTGTCAGGTGGATTATACTACCCTGTGTTAAATCAGAGTATGCTAGAGAAAAGCTGAGCTCTGTGACATAATGGTTTATATAACTTGGAGCAGAATTTGAGTAAAAAGCAGAAAAAATCCTAAAAGAGTCCCACTGACCCTGCCCACAAACAATGATTTTACAGTTTACTCTGTTCACACACTGATACCAAGAAAGCTGTAAATCACTGTATGTGGATGGGGTCAGCAGAACTTTCACTGTCATTTAAGGAGTTCCGTCAGGATTTTCACTGCTTTTTATTTAGAAATGCTGCTCCAAATCATATAGCCCTATATATCCCAGAGCTCCGCTTCTCTCCTCTATCATATAACCCTATATATCCCAGAGCTCAGCTCCTCTCCCTCTATCATAACCCTATATATCCCAGAGCTCAGCTTCTCTCCCTCTATCATATAACCCTATATATCACCCTCTCCCCTCTGCCAATCCCTTCACTGGCTACTCATTGCCCAGCGAATTCACTTCAAGTTGCTAACCATGACCTACAAGGCTCTCCATAACCCCCCCCCCCCCATACATCTCTGCCCTAATCTCCAGATACTCCCCCTCACGCAATCTCCGCTACTCACAGGACCTTCTTCTCTGCTCTCCCCTTATCAGCTCTTCACATAACCGTCCCAAGATTTCTCCCGTGCTTCACCCACACTCTGGAACTAAACTGCCCCAACACATCAGACTCTCCTCCACTTTCACCAGCTTCAAAAGCAACCTGAAAACCCATTTTCTTCAGGATCGCCTATAAACTATAGTCCCCCTTCTGTCACCACACACCTCCACAAACATGTCTGCCCCCACCTTCTGTCCTCTTTCCTCCATCCTTGAAAGATTGTAAGCCTTCACAGGCAGGTTCTCTCTTCCCCCCTGTGCCATTGATTGTCACATACTGTCAGCATTGAACTTGTTTGACTTATGTTATGTTTGTAACCCTCTTGAATGTACAGCGCCCTGGAATCAATGGCGCTCTAAAATAAGTAATAATAATAATATCACAGAGCTCAGCTTCTCTCCCTCGATCATATAACCCTATATATCACAGAGCTCCGCTCCTCTCCTCTATCATATAACCCTATATATCACAGAGCTCAGCTTCTCTCCCTCTTATCATATAACCCTATATATCAGTGCTGAGCTTCTCTCCTCTATCATATCACCCTATATATCACAGAGCTCAGCTCCTCTCCTCTATCATATAACCCTATACATCACAAAGCTCCTCTATCATACACCTTATACATGACAGAGCTCAGCTTCTCTCCTCTATCATATAACCCAATATATCACAGAGCTCCGCTTCTCTCCTCGATCATATAACCCTATATATCCTAGAGCTCAGCTCCTCCCCTCTATCATATAACCCTATATATCACAGAGCTTAGCTTCTCCCTCTATAAATGTAACCCCTATATATCATAAGCTCAGCTCCTCTCCTCGATCATATAACCCTATATATCACAGAGCTCAGCTTCTCTCCTCGATCATATAACCCTATATATCACAGAGCTCAGCTCCTTTTCCCTCTATCATATAACCCTAAAATATCACAGAGCTCAGCTCCTCTCCCTCTATCATATAACCCTATATATCACAGAGCTCAGCTTCTCTCCTCTATCATATAACCCTATATATCACAGACTCAGCTCCTTTTCCCTCTATCATATACCCTATATATCACAGAGCTCAGCTTCTCTCCTCGATCATATAACCCTAAAATATCACAGAGCTCAGCTCCTCTCCCTCTATCATATTGTGTTCTCAGGGCAGCATAAACCACCTCACCTTTAATAGATATTTTGGTTTTCTCTCATAGAAGCCACTGGCATAAACGAATCCTAAATTACCCGTGATTGCTGAGGCCCCAGTAGATTTTTGCAGTATCTGTGGATGGACCCAGATTCAGTAAAGCCCCCTTAGATGTCCATCCGTAACCCATTCTGCACACATTGATATAATCACTTCTTTCATAGGGGCAGTTTTTCTCCACCATCAAATCCTGACCTACAACATTGTTCATGTCTGACTGGTCCTTACTCGGGCAGAGCTGTAACTTGGAGAAAGCGGGGGGGGGGGAAGCAGGATGTCTGTGTCCTGGTTGGACGCAACGTTTTTGCCCTCCCTGCCTCCAGCTCTGGACTCCCGGTTATTGCACCGCGTTAGATGATGACACTTGTATCCATGTTTTGGAAAGAGGAAGTTTGCACAGGGCGTGTAAAGTTTTGTGTAGTTGCTGGAAATAAGAGAAGTAATGCAAATCCTGAGTAGATTAAAAGACCCGGTGTCCTTTTTAGTACTTGACCTTCAAGTGAGTGATATCATGAACGGTGAACAAGTCTCTGCATTTCCACATTTTGTTAGCTATCACCTGTTTCTCTTGGCCTATTTTACATTCACTCTAAAATGCAAACTAGCTCCTCAAGGAGGAAGAAAACCATCCCTCCAAGGTTGAGGCCACACATTGCGGCCGTCCAGATGCAGCCAAAATCACACCTCTTGCTGCACAGGGCTGTGGAGTCGGTAAGCCAAAGCTCCAAATCCGACTCCTCAATTTTCCTAACGCCAACTTCGACTCCTGACTCCCTCATACATGGCGCATGTTTAAATGATGACTTTACTGTAGTAAAATGGTAACATTGGCTTTTTTTATCACCTTATGATACAATAATCAAGCTATTTAGGTAGAACAGACAATGACAAGCAAAAGGGTAACAATTTTTTTGAACTTGTGCCTTTCAGGCTCCATATCACACCATCCACTACAGCTTTGTAGATGAGGCTCCCATCATTTTATAGACAATCCTCTTACCTATCTTACACATACATTATTTAGTATTTAGCATCTGCTTAGTTCTGCAGATTCTTGTCATGTAACTGCATTGTTACGGTTTTGCTCCTAAAATCAGAATTTGGCTTTCAGCTCTGCCTGAATCCTTCTGGGCTCTGGATAAGATTCAAGCATGACTTGACCAAAATCTGATCCCAGGTCTCTTCTACATGTTCCCAATGTTGGTGCAGACAGGACTTGGATACAAATACAGCTTTTTCTTCAACTCTCCCCACAAGTGTTGGATTGGGTTGATGTCTGGGGACTATGGAGATCTAATACAGCAACTCATTGAACCATTCCTTCTCCAACCTTGACGTCTGCTTCAGGTCATCGTCCTGCTGGACACTATGTCGCCCTTTTCATCCCCATAGTACTCGAGTGTATGAAGTAACTCATCTTGTAGGACACTCACATGTAGCTCAGCATTGAGATCAACATCAATCCTGGTCAAGTATCCAACACCTTTGGCTGTAAAACATTCCCATATTCTCAGGCTTCCTCCACTGAACCTGACAGTTCTTCTAGATCTGTTACCCCCTTTTCCCTTGATTCTTCCAAACCCATTTGCCCCCATCAGAGCCCGGTCTATTGACTTTCAACTCATCGCTTCAAATCACTCTTTTTCCAATCTCATTTTCATACTTTTTTGTAAGCTCTTTGCTGACGATTCTTATGACGAGATTGAAGTCGAGGAAGATTGTCCCATCACCAGGAGCCAAACAGTAACAATGAAGTTACATGATAAGAATCTGCAGAACTAAGTAGATGCTAAATAGTTGAAGGTAAAAGTTGATTGTCTATAAAATGATGGGAGTTCACATGGATGGTGACATACGGAGCCTGAAAGTCAAAAGTTTAAAACATTGTTACCCTTTTGTTTGTCAGTGTAAAATTTATTTATACGATACGACGTTAGACACAAAAAAAAGTTAATAAATTGTGAATATGAAGTGAAAAATTTAGCTGAAATCTGGTCGATCAGTTTGCTATGGGAGCAGAATCTTTTCCCCTGTGGCAGCGCTTTACATGCTCCATGTCATCAATTACACTCCTCACGTGATGAGGCTGAAGATATGGGAGCAGGAGCACTGGCCGGACCCAATTCCTCTTGCTCTTTGCACTGCATTGAACTAACTGGACCAGTTTATTATATATTTTGGGAGTCAGACCATTTTTTTAACGACTTCCGACTCCTGAAAAATGGGCTCCGACTCCACAGCCCTGCTCTTGCAGATGACCGTTGCCCCACACGAGACCGGCCAACTTGTGCAGCCTTTGCCAACCTCATGGGGCCTGTGGCCCCATGAGGTTGGCAACAAAACCGAACCATATGTTCCCATCATAAAAACCCACCTGTAGGAGCTGGTCAATATCAACCCAATTAAACCCAATTATACATTTTACCCAAACCACAGACTCTTCCAAAACAAAGTCGCTTTTCTAAAGACGGCCGTTTCAGGATTATTGCCCCTCATCAGCAAGAACAGGATTGGCTGCATGAAAAGGTAATACCCTCTTGGATAACATTGAAGAGGATTGGTCTGATTTTCTAAAATGTCTATTTTAGTAAATGCTTTCCCTCCCCATGAAATAACCATTCTGCAGATTATATCTCTGATGTACAATTCCTCTGATATTCCTCCTGGAAATTGATTAATAAATGAACACGTTTGAGATGACATTCCCCTTGTCAGTAAAATGTGTCCCTGATATCTCAGCATTGACTAGACTCTGTAGTGACGCCCCAAACATAAGCCGAGGCACCTAATTTTACCACAAAATACTGGGAAAACTTATTGACTCGAATGTAAGCCTAGGGTGGAAAATGCAGCGGCTACTGGTAAATTTCAAAAGTAAAAATGGATACCAATAAAATTACATAGGCCGGTATAGGCAGGTGTATGTCCCCCATAGTCAGGGTTTTTAAAAGAATTAAAAATAGAAGTACTCACCTCCACTGCTCCGATGTGCTCAGTCTTCTTCCCAGCACAGGCGGCGGGATGTCATCAGGCTGCGCAAGCGGCGGGATGTCATCAGGCTGCGCAAGCGGCGGGATGTCATAGCACGCCGCCTGTGCTGGATTCTCTGGAAGGCCACAAGCAGACTTCCAGGGTCCTCTGCGGAGCAGGGAGCGCTTGCTCTCTACTCCGCAATAGTATCTTCAGCTGTATGCACTCCCAGAGGCGGCGCATACAGCTGAAGAGATCGCCTTCAGCGCCCGGACAAAAACGGATGACTCGAGTATCGTCGGCTGTATGGGTTCCCAGAGGCGGCGCATACAGCTGAAGAGATCGGCGCTCGGGTCGTGGCAGCGCCCAGACGCAGACGGCTGACTCGAGTATAAGCCAAGGAGGGCTTTTTCAGCACAAAAATGTGCTGAAAAAAGAAAAGCCAGCCCGCCAGGCAAAATACTCAAACGGTGTATACGCGCCGTGAATAATGAATGTCTATGGGGCCAGCGGGTGCCAGCCACTCTGTCCCGCCCCTGCTACCGAGCACACGGCGTATTTGCGGGCGAAATACATCCCGCAATTATTGCCGTGTGAACATTGCCGTAGGCTATGGCCACACAGCCAAAGAAAAAGAAAAAATGTATCCAGCAAAATATGAACGTAAAATAAAACAATCTGTTTATTGAATCCATTTAAAGGATCCTGTCACATAGGTTATGCCTCCCTTGCTGAGGCAGCACAAGCTAGTGTCAGACCTGCTGTTCCCAGCACTGTGCCCCTTATTCTGTAAGATGCTGCAATTTCAGAGAATTTACCCCTCAAATCTTATGCATGAGCAGGTGTTAGCCCGCCCACCAAATGCTAGCCCCGCCCACCTGGCAGTTATTCACATGTTTCTACCTATTCAAAGTAATAGGTTTGTCAGTCGAAGTGGGCGGGGCTAGTCTCAGGTGGGCGGGGCATGAAAAACTGACGCTTTTCATGACTCTTTTCTGACTGAAAACTGCAGATTTGAGCATTAAATACTCTATAACTGCTGCATCTTACAGAATAAGGGACACAGCGCTGGAAACAGCAGGTCTGACACTAGCTTGTGTTGTCCTCAGCAAGGGGGGCACAACCTATGTGACAGGTTCCCTGTAAAAACGTAGCGGTTCCATCAAATAGAAGTCAGGGTTTATGTCTTTCAGGCCACCGGCCCTTAGTGATGAGGACAAAAAACTTGCAGAAAACCAAATCCTAAAACCGTTCATTAAACTTTTTTGTCAAGTTCTTGTTAAAAACTGCCGAAGAAAAACGTTTTGGGGGGTTTTAGTTTTGTTGCGTTTTCTGGTACGCTTTGGATGTTTTTTGAACGGTTTTCAGTTTTCAAATATATGCACAATTTTAAGCCCCTGGGCGTTTTTTGTTTTTTTTTTGCAGAAAAGCTTACAAAAAACGTGACAAAAGACGCCCAAAACCTGCCTGGTGGTTTACATGTAATTCTATAGTAAATTTTCTGCTGTCACCAGTTTTTACAACATGTTCCTAAAACCGCCAGCGCCAGAAAACGAGCAAAAGAAAAATGACTTATGTAGACTACAGGTCGTTTTTTTGCATTATAGTCTATGTACTTTTTCCGTCAGGCTTCAAAATAATAAAAGCTCTGAAAATCCTACAGTTTTTCTGTGCCGTGTAGAAATAGCCTTAGTTATAAGACTAGATAAACTATGACCACCTCTGACCTTCTACTGGAAAACCACATCATAAGCGCCGTCATCTCCCATTGTGTGCAGAAAGCAGATTCACAATCAATGAGAAGTCGATAAACATTTTTGTAACCATAACTATCTGAAGACTCGGGCAAGAAGCGCCCCATTGTATCAAATACCGCATGAAGTATGCCGAACACCTCTCAATATGCGTCACACACAAGGGACAATTAGTTCTCATTGTGTTTCGGTCATTATTCCTGCCTGTGGAATATAATGGAGCAGAAAATGTCTGAATGGAGAGAAAATCCATTATAGGCCATCGCTCTGAGAAATGCAGTGATTTATATTCTCATCGAAACGCGTTGGTCTCATTCAGGTGTTTGAGGAACCGAAGATAAAAATGAATATTGATAGAAATTAATTGCAGGTTTTGAGTAAATGCAACTTCCTCCCCCCTACTTTTCAGTTCCATAGAGGTTTGGGTGACCCCTTTCTTCTAATAGCTAAAAGTCCCTAAAGTGGATTTACCCCCAAATGAAGGGTCAAGCAAAGCTGATCAGAAACCAGGAGACCCAGCACTCGGGTAGTAGCCTCCGTCCCTTTGTATTGGTGATCAATGAGCGACTGCACCTCAACGAATCAAAGCTTCTAAAAGGTCACACCATAGATAGAGAGATATTGTATCACAAACGCGAGTACAGGCAGTCCCCGACTTACATCGGTCCGACTTACATCCGTCCCCTAGTTACAAACTTGCTCCCCATTCACACCTGAGATCTTGTAACTCTTAACAAATCATGTGACACCGTGGAGGAAAAGTGGCAAATCGGGCACAATTTGTCCATTTACACTTAGGTGTACACACTTTTGTTACCAGCAGTTTCGACATTGACTATGTTGAGTTATTTTGAGGGCACACCAAATTTACCAAAGTTATACAAGCTGTACACTGACTACTTTACATTGCATCAAGTGTCGTATCTTCAGTGTTGACCCATGAAAAGATATAACACAATATTTACAAAAATGTAAGAGGTGTACGCACTTCTGTGAGATACAGTGTATATGTATGAATAATAGTCAGTGTACAGCTTCTAGATCTTCAGTGTTGTCCTATGAAAAGCTATAATGAACAATATTTTCAAAAATGTGAGGGGTGTACTTACTTCTGTAAGACACTGTATAATCAGTTTAGCCGTGTCCAGTAATATTTGTCTTCTGTGTTTGGGCCCTTTAAGGTGCAGTCCCTTTTTCCATTGTTATTCTCTGGGGGTTGTCTATTAGCTGATGAATCTCTGCCAAAACCAGGTTGTTCTCTTCCTTCTACTCCTCTAAAAGCTCTTAATTGGTAAATGACATTAGCGATATTACCTAACCGGCTTTGTACACCTTAGCCATTTATAATCAGCGCGTCGTCTACTCTTGTCAGTTTCAAGAGCGTAAACACTTGAGAATGAATTAATAGGCAATAAACAGCTGACGGTTTTACTTTTTGCTGCATGAAACGCGCTTTTCTTTTTTTTTAATCAAACTTACTCTACATAGGACACTTGAAAGTTTTCTTATTTCTCTCTGATGCCATAATGAACATCCAGTCATTACCATTAAACCAATAGAAGTTAGGGTAATCTTTTCAAATCCTGCAATATAATCCTGTATTTGAAAGGCAAAGACTCAGGGCGGCATCTCAGAAAACTGGCGTCAGGTATACCTTGCATAGAAAACTTAAAAGGGTTCTCTCATTTCATTAAATGGTCTTTAGAATAAGGGGACAGTGAAAACAAACAACTTTGCAATTGGATGTCATTAACAAAGCTGTCTTATATTCACAGTCTCCCTTATCTTCCTTTTCTGTAAACACTGTTCCCCAGTGCCGGTCGGATCCCTACTCCTTTCATTTCATTGGCTGCCGGCTCTACTAATTTACATTCTATATGGCCCCCGGTCGGATCCATGGGAGCGCGCATTCCTGCCTCTCTCTCAGAATAAGGGGCCGGCAACAATTACTCTATACAGCCACTAGCTCCTCAGTGCCACTGCAGCTGCTTCTACAATCAGAAAACAGCAGAATTGTGCTCGGTGCCTAATGCTCCTGCGTGTAAGGAGCCGGCAACAATTTCACTCTATACAGCCACCGGCTCCTTAGTGCCACTGCAGCTGCTTCTACAATCAGAAAACAGAAGAATTGTGCCTAATGCTCCTGCATAGAAGGGAGACAGATCTGTGCTCTGGATGAGTTCATAGAAGACTGGATTCAACTGTAACGAACCTCCAGCTGTGAGAGGAGAAGAGATCAGTGCTCTGAGTTCATAGAAGACTGTCTAGACTGAATGCAGGCCTGTGGTATGTAAAAAGCTCTTACAAAATAAGACTGCATAGGGAGAGGACAGTGACGTGGACACAGAGAGGGGGTTGAACACACTGACTTGGGAGCGAGCATGAAGAGTGAAGGGGAAAATGAGGTCAACCCCCTTAAGTAAAGAAACACCCATCTGGGAGGGGAAGAAACGCCCCTGGATTTCAGGAACTGAGAGAATCAAGCTTCAAGAAAACAGCCGAACTGATGAAGCGATACATCCCCTTTAATGCGCCTAAAAAGGCGAATTTCATCAAAAAGGTGCATTGCGCGAGGCATTGCCCGACGGAGGCGCACAGCGCACCTTATTTACATCACATTACAAGGTGTCGTGCCCGGCGTATAATCCGCCTAGTTTTGGTGTATGACGGTTCATTTACAACAAGAATATGGCGTCAAAAGTGGTTTTGGCGCGAAATAGTTTAAAAAAAAAAAAAAAACTGACGGTGTATTGGGACATGTCACCCTTAGTCTATGTCTCCCCTGTACACAAAAATGTCAGGGTTCTCTTCAGCGTTTTACGACTGATAAGAAGTCTCATAGACATAGATAGTAAAGAAAAAAAAAGTCCTGCTGTCTCCCCAAAACGACTTTTTTTTTTTCTGCTCGTTTTATTTGCTGGTCGTTTTTTTTTTAAACCTGTTGCAAAAAACGCTAGAGCAAGGGAGAAAATTTGCTGTAATAGGGCCCTCCTGTTGCTGTAATAGGATCCCCCTAGGTGTTACTACCAGGGTAGCAGACGTAGCATCTGCAACGGGGCCCGGGCTCTTAGGGATCCCGGCCAGCCGCAGACAAGTCTGCTCCCCTGGCAGTGCGGCTCCTGTGCCCGCAGGCAATTGAGCCCGGCGCATGCTGCCTCTGAACGCTCGGGCCCTACGGCCCAAGCATTCAAGGCAGCCTGTGTTAGCAGAGCGGAGTATGACACTTGGTGGCCTCTTACCTCTTTTAACCGTGCCTGGAGTTGTGTGCCAGTTGTCACCCAGTTCCACAGAGCATTGTTTACAATGAAGTGGTCACCAGTGTGTGATGTATCCCAAGGACCTGCACGTCTTTGCCTTTCTGTGACTCTTCCAATCTCTTTGTATTTCTATTCCAACCAGCTGACATACTCTGACCCTCTAAGCTCAGTGGCCACTTCCGTCTGAGAGCATCCTGCTTGAAGCCTTGCAATGGCAAGGTTTTGGTTTCATGATGTCAAAATGTGAACAGCACAATGAGTAGGATTGTTTAAAGCACAATTCAAATTGATTTCCTAAATTTATTCGGCTGTTGCAGGTCGTTCGTCTGCAGCGACGTCTTAAGACGTCGCTGCAGACAACCGAGTTTGCGACGCCCAGGCACTGCAGCCCTGATCCCAGAGAATCCCCTTTAACTCTTTGATTGCAGCAGATCATCACCGCAGTGTAATCACAGGGTTTCCCTGCTCTGTCGGGTGATCGGAACGCCCAGTGACCCGACCGAGCCCGGGGACCGGCTGCACAGTCAGCCCTGGGGACCTAGAGTGGCCCCAGAGCTGTCTGTGTATCAAGCCAGTGACCAGGGCACACTGTGTGCTGCCCTGGCTGCTGCCTGTGTCAGACTGACACAGATTATAATGTATTACCATATATGAATATGCTAATACATTACAACGTGTAAAAAACACACGAAAAAAAAACAATACTTCCTTCAGGGGATTTAAAACAAAACAAACCAGAGAAAGTGTAAAAAAAAGAAGAAAAAAATAAATTAAAAATAAATATTTAATAAAAAAGAATTGTGCATATATTACACATACAAAAAAAAAAAAACTACACATATTCGATATCCACACGACCGTAATAACCTGTAGAATTAACACCTTACCGCCGGAGACAGTTTTGGCCTATCTGACAGAGCCCCATTTTTTAAATCTGTCGTGTCACTTTATGTGAGAATAACTTTTTGACACTTTAACCGATCCATGTGATTCAGAGATTGTTTTCTCGTGACACATTGTGCTTTAAGATAGTAAGAATTTTTGGTCCAAAAAATGATTGTTTATTTGTGAAAAATATCAAATTATCGTGAAAAATTTACCAATTTCAAACTTCAAAAATTCTGCAGTAAGACAGAAAAGTTATTCCACTCAAAATAGTTTATAACTAGCATCTACCATATGTCTGCTGTAGTTTGGCATCATTTTTTTCCTTATTCAAAAGTTTTATTGATAATTTTAATGGTAAAAATACAGACAACAATATGTTTGTGATTATAAACAAGATTGGAAAACAAAGAGTATATCGGGTCGAGAGCAGACACCTCTGCCTTTCCGTTCAAGGTCCCCAGAAAACCCCGGGTTGACCCTGGAGGCAAGAGAGGCCCTTGCATATACATTTAATAACAACACAGCAGTATTGAAATAACACAGCCAGAAGATTCTGCGCGTGACTTTGGGAGCGTAGGAATAAATTGTGTAAGGTAGCAATGCTGCCACCGCTACACCAATGAGCACATAGATAAGGCTTAATGCATTGGTACCTTCGCGTAACAAACAGGGAAGGGTAATGTTTAAGTTGGTAACAAAAAAAAAAAATAAAAATCTGTCTAAGTAACTAAGATAGAAAGTAGATAAGAATTTGAAACAAAAGAAATCGAACCATATGTAAAAGAACTGCCCAAATGTCCGGGGTTTGGTTCCTAAATTTGGGAAGAAAAGGGAGAAAAAACACACATTTAAGTGGCACCCTACGATAGAGAGGGTTAAATCGAATCACCCGCTAGGATCACATTCCGGAAGGAACGGTTTAAAGATCTGTATGACAAAAATCAATCCAAACTTTTCCAAATCACCCAATACTTTCTGGCCAACGAAGGGGAATCACCTCTAAATTCCTCCAGTCTCTGGAGCCTATGAATTTCGCGGAACCAGGATGGGATGGAGGGGCAGGTGGTAGACTGCCAAAGGCGCGGGATGATCGCCTTAAGCCGCCAGAAGGAGGAATGAAAAGTAATTGGTATCTGAGTACCGGAGCGGGAGTGGGTAGGTCAAAGAGAAGCAGGGGAGCGGGTCATTTCTGGAAATGTCAGACCTGTGATGTTGCGTGTGAGGTCCAGTACTTTTATCCAGAAAGGCTGGAGAATTGGACAACCCCACCAGATATGGGACATGGTCCCGATTTCCTTTTTACACCTCCAGCATACATTGGAGACCTCTGGATAGAGTGAGTGTAGGAGGGAGGGGACCCTATACCATCGTGAGACTACTTTGTAGTTGAGTTCCTGTACTTTGGTCGAGATGGAGGATTTATGTATTAAGTGAAAGGCTTTTTGGCATCATTTTTTTAAATGTCTTTTTTTTTTTTTTTTTTTTTTTACGACATTAGGAGGCTTATAAATTTAGTAGTAATTTTAAATTTTCAAGAAAATTTGCAATATAAATTTTTAGGGACCCGTCCAGTTCTAACGTGAATTTGATTGACTGTATGTTAGATACCCCCCTAAATGACCTCATCTAAGAAACTACACCCCTTAAAGTATTCAAAACCGCATTTAGGAAAATTTATTAACCATAGTGTTTTCACAGGAATTAAAGCAAAGTGGAAGGAAATTTCAAAATTTCACTTTTTTTTGCAGATTTTCAATTTTTTACATTATGACAAAAATAACGGTAAATGTGATCAGGGAAATGCAAATTAATATGGATTACCCAGATTCTGCCGTTTTCAGAGATATCCCATATGTGGCCCTGTGCATATTTGGCTCAACCACAAGCCCCAGAATAGGAGGGGCACCTACTGGACTCTGGGGCCTCTTTTCATTACGATTTTATTTTGGGCCATTTCAGGTTTGCGGACACCCCAAGGTTCCAATACTTAATAAATACCCTAAAAGACCCCTATATTGGAAACTACTAATAACCTTAAGGAATATATCCAGAGGTGTGTTGAGTAATCGACCCCACAGGCGTTTCAAAATTTTTTAGCGTTCGGTCTGAAAATAAAAAAAAAAAAATTTTTTTAATCTGTAATTTTAGCTGAAAATGTTTAAATTTTTTTCAAGGAATCTTGGGGAAAAAAAAGCCCCAAAATTGTGTACGCAATTTCTTTCAAATTCGGCAATACCCTACATGTGGGTGTAAACTGCTGTTTGGGCGCATGGCAGGGGTACAAGGGAGGGGGCGCTATTTGGCTTTTGGGCACAATATTGGTGGGCCATGTCGATCTCCAAAGCCCCCAAAGTACTGAACAGGTGAAACCTCCAGAAGTTTCCCCATTTTGGGTTAAACACCCTCAGGGATCTCAAACTAAGGTGTGTATTTTGCATTTTGGGGCACAGGTGTTCCTAGTTTTTTTTTTAGCATTGGGCCATGGAAATGGAGGGGAGGAAACGCAGTCCTGCCATTGTTTTTGGGCTTTTTTTTACAGTATTTCCCATAACCCGGGATAAATGAAGGATAACTTTACTATGGGGGTTGGGACAATTACAATGATATAATTTTATATAGTTTTTTATGTTTTATTATTTTACACAATAGAAGCAGTTTTATAAAAAGTTGCGTTTTTGTTTCCCATTCTGACGCCATAGCTTTCTTAATTTTTTGCATACGGAGGCTTGTGGCTTGTTTTTTACGAGATGAGTTGATGTTTTTATTGGTACCATTACGGGGGCATGTGATGCTTTGATCACTTTTATTAAGGTTTTTGTGAGGCATTTTGTCAAAATACAGCAATCCTGGTAGTTTTTTTATTTTTATCTTTTTAAAAGCGGTCACGTGGGTTTTAAATACTGCTAGTTTGATTACAGGTTGATTACAGTGATACCACATTTGTATATTTTTTTAATGTTTTACTGCTGTTACACAATAAAAACACTTTCCTTTGAAAAGGAAAACACGTTTTTGCATCACCGCAGTCTGAGAGCCATAACTTTTTTTATTTTTCTGTTTATGGAGCTATATAGGCACTTTTTTTTGCGGATGAGTTGAGTTTTATATTGGTAACATTTTTGGGGGGACAAGACTTTATGATCGCTTTTAAATCCGTTTTTTGGAAGGCAGGGTGAAGAAAATACTGCAATCCTAGCAGTGTTTTTTATTTTAATAGCGGTCACCGTTTCTATCCGTGACAAGTTAATTTTTCTTGTGGGTTGAGACAAATTTCGGTAGAAATTTACCCAATTTTTGTAAGTTTTTTTTTTTATTTTGGAGAAGCAAAAAATTTTTTGAAATTTTAAAAGTGGGTTTTTAAATTGTTTTTGTTAAATTTTTATGCATCCTTTATCTTCTGAATGCCGGACTTTTTTTTTTTTTTCCGGGGATTAACAGAGCGTGTAGAGGATTTTATTTTTTTTTTTTGCGGGAAATTTGAACTTTTGATTTTTTTTTTTTTTTTTTTTTTTTTTAAATTTACACTTTTTTATAAAATTAGTTTTTAAAACAAACCATAAAGCCATGGGAGGGCTAAAATTAAACAGTAAAACAACCGAATTTTGCTTGTTGGGGACCTGACGTTTATTGGCCATCTGGGAGGGGTTATATGGGAGTTTTGAGACTTTTTAAACCCCCCCATTTTATGTTGCTGGGGGTTATGGGGGGAACTCCGGCCGTGGGGGAGGCGGCCCTGATGCCAGCGGTAATATACCGCCGGTTCCATGCCGCGATCTTTCGCGCTCCGCCTGTTATCCCGCAAGATCGCCTTGACGTACTCATACGGCAATTTGCGGGAACCCCTACCCGACATTGCCGTATGAGTACAAGTTATTAAGTGTGAAATGTGAATAGTGTAAAAAAACAAACTTTTTTTTTTTTAAATAAAAAAAAATTTCTGCAATTATTTATAAGTGAACCTAAAATATTCCCCCCTAAAGTAACAACTTGTCTCGAAAAAAATGAGGCCTCATCAATTTCGTCATGAAAAAATAAAAAAAAGTTAAACTGTTGAAACACAAGGAGGCAAAAACTAAAAAAAAATGTTCTGGTCATTAACTACTTTTCAGGCGTTTGGCTTAAGGGGTTAAGCTCCTTTGTTAGAGATCAGCAAGTTGTGAAAAAAGTGCTGAAACTGAGTTGAGAGCTGGTCATTTAAAAATTGTTTCAAGAAATGTTAAAATTTCATCCTGAAATTTCAACCAAAAGCCGAATATCCCGAACTTTTTGTGGGTAATGTATACACACATATGAGACTCTTATAGCTGATCAGGAACTTACTGATTACAAGACATTATGGGAAAGGAGCTGAGAAAGCCTCATGGTGCCCCTCCCCCAAATTGGGATTTTCAACAGAAATCCTCAATTTTGCTTTTTTTATAGTGAGACCCCCAACTGACAGCTTGGGGGAAAAGCAAACCAAGGATTATTAACAAACCAAGCACCCCAGTCTTGGGCCATTACCAGGCTGTTTGAGGTTTTTTTTGTCCCTCATAAGTGCAGAGCACTTTCAGGAACCTACTGATCACAAGACATTATGGGAAAGGAGCTGAGAAGCTCAAGCGCCCTCTATTGGATGTAATAAATCCTCAATTTGCTTTTGACCCACTGAGTCTTGAGAAAGCAAACAGGGATATCAGCCAAGCCAGCATCACTCATCTGTAGACAACGCTGTTTGGGGATTTTTGTCCCTCATCAGTGCAGAGCACTTTCACAGGAACCTACTGAGTAAGAAACCAGAAAAGTGAAAAAAAAAAATCCTGAAATTTAGCATTCTTTAAGGCTATGAGATTTTCCAGCCTAATACCAGGGGGATGAATGTCCGGTTTACGACGCCATTATGTGTCAGACAGCCGCCGCCGGGGAGTGCAGGCAGCAGGTATGCCCGTATCTCTTCTGTGCCCGGGCTGCCGTAAACAATCTCTGATTAATCTGTGCAGGAGAGTGGATTAAGTTCTGCAGTAGTAAAATGCCAAGCATGTAAAATGTGGAATGAAAGGATGCTAGAAAACGGATTAGAGCACACCAAGGAAACTTCATGTCGCTGAGGAATCTTTTTATAATCAACCAGTGAAACATTAGTCCCTGGGTGAAGGCAACGGCTTCCAGATGTTCCAGGTTTATGTCATGTATATAGAAATGATGAGCAGCTGTTATGACCTTGAAAGAGAAGCTGACAAAATGTTGCAGGGAGAATATATGAATACTGCTTACTAAAGTAAAAAAAAAAACTGTATCATATCTTGTGTTTCTACTTGTCCCATGGAAGTTTATACAGCTGCTGCAATATTAATTATGAACCGCAAATGACTTGTTTGTGTAGAGCTCCATCACTGGCTCCCATGTCATTGGTAATTAGGCGGATTTGCTTTTCTGAACTGCAGACAAATTTGGCAGCTACAAATATGGCTGCCATTAAAGGGGTTTTGCCACAATCTCATTTCATACCTCCTGCATCCAGCTCTTCAGCTCTGTGTGCTCAGAAGGGGGCGTGTGTGATTTGTTTGAAACGCACATCATGTGACCCAGCAGGATGACATCACCAGGCCTTTCCTCTCTCTAGTCAAAGAAAGGTCTGTTTATGTATAGAGTTGTAAGTAGCTACACTGTAGCTCAGAGGTAACATGTTTGCTTTACAGCACAAGGGTCCTAGGTTAAAATCCCTGCAGGAACGTAACCTGTGGATTTTTTTTCCACTTTATCAATGCACAGACCTCATTGAGGTTTCTTTTTTATTTATTTGCACTGTTGGATTCATTACTAAGGAGGACAGAGGCTGGGAGTAGAAGGACAGCACCGGGGGATTGAACACTCAGTAGCTGCCTGAGAGGAGAGGTGAGGTCTGAGCATGTGCGACCAGGACTGAGGAGCTCTCAGCCCTGGTCGTATCCCCTGGAGATGAGCTGTAAACAATGGATCACTAAGGGAGCAGCTGAAACAAAAACGGTGCAGAATTTTTAATAATGATGAATGGTGAAAATGTTTAATTTTCAAACTTCCCACATCAATTTTACTTTGTGGCAAAACCCCTTTAAACCTTCTTCCTTGCTTTTATAGCTGTAGAGCTAAACATCTATTTCCTGAGGGAATTAAATCAAGAGTATCGGATGAAACGCACTGGACCAAATTAGGCAAGATAGAAATATGTCCTATACCTGTATATAAGCCATGTCTTCAAAATACCCCCAAATGCCCTACATGAGTAAAGCCCATGAACTTTCCTAAAAGACAAAAATATTTGATGTATGGCACGAGACTCACAGCGGACCTACTGGTGTCCCTGGCCTTTTAGCCACTTCAAACTCGAGGCTTGCAGGCCGAATACAGGCCGTCACTTCACTTTATGTGGCCTTTGAGAGCTTAGACACAACGAACAGGGATAGACATGGTACAGGCACAGAAGGAACAGCTCTCCACTTTCCCCATACTCCTAGATTAGCCCATTCATCCATCTTCTCGAACCCCCATCAATCAGCGGTTATAACTATGGGAAGCTACGATTTTAAAGAGAATGTGTCATCAAAAAATGACTTATTGTTTAACTCGTGTTTATGTTGAACACATTTTTTAAGAATTTTTTTTTTTTTTCTAATTTTACATATCACTTTCAATATTTTTAAATAATTCTTAAAGGGGTTTTGCCATGAAGTGAGTTCCTTACCTCCTTATCATCTCAGGGGAAAATATAAACAAATCATGCTGAGTCATGAAAGCTGCAGGGGTGAGAGGGAGGGGGTGAGGAAGAAGGGAGCGTCTCAAAAGTTTACTCGAATAATAACATTACAACAGTGGATTCTCGATACAGCAGACAGACCCATACACTGCACTTTCTCCACAGTCCCTTGAAGGCTCCTTCATGTTCCCTGTCATCAGATAAAAAGTGCAAACATATAAGCATGGCCAGATCAGCTCCTCTGGTCGTGTCTAATGTAAACTTTCAGGTAACTAAGGGGGACTGAGCAATGCTGTAGCTCTCACAGGCTTCACTTTTTGTAATCACATTTATTTATTTAGAAAAGTGATTAAATACCCATTTTGGAGGATCCCATGTCAACGGTAAATCGTGACAAAACCCCTTTAAGTCCTGCAGTTTTCACTTTGGCAACTAGGCCTAATACCCTGACACTTCCTGTTCTGTATAGAGAGATTTACAGCAGTCTGCTCATTATCAGCACAGACGGAATTACATTGAAAGGTGACACCAATGTGCATAGATAACACGGGATCCATCCAGTCACAATAGGAGAAAGTCACAGCTCTCCCTCTCCTTCCTGCACCCTGACTCCTTCCCAGGTCACAGAGCATGCCTAAAAAAAACTCTCCTATAGAAGCCAATGGGACTGAGTCAGTCTTAAAGGGATTGGCTCACTAAAAGGATAACTTTTTAAGTTAAAAATCTTGCAAAAACAAGTCGTTTTGCAATACATGTCCTATCTATTTTGAGAGATCCACTCTTGTATGGGCTGCATCAGCTCCTCAGGTTGCTATAGCTACAGACCTGTTTGAACTCTCCTGATAGGCTGCCAGCGCTGGTTGCTGTAGCTACAGACCTGGCTTCTACTGCAGCCTAGTAGATACCAATAAACACGCTCCTGAATTCAAAATGAAACCAAGAAAATAGGTCTGAGATCAGATGCATCAATGTAGTGAGACAACCCTTTAATGCTCCTATGTGCATGACGCTGCTGTAAAGCATCTCTCTAAATGCTGTTAAAAGCAGAGCAGGCAAGAATGGCGTCCCCACAATCCTATACAGACAGCAGAATTGAGAAATCTACAATAAAAGCGGCTAAGAAGAAAAGTATATGCATCAGGGTCATAATAAGAATATAATATATTAGATTAATATAATAAAAAATATATATATTATATTGCAACAGATTCCCTTTAACTACTTTTCCCACCATTTTGCTATAGTGTCTCTTGATTTAGAGAGGTTCCAAACAGGGCACCGTCCTCTATACGTTCTAGTGCCCTTATGAGACAACCCCTTTAAGAGAGAGGATTTTTAGTGTCAGGTTCCAAAGTTATACGACAAGTTTCCGATGCACCATAATCAAAAGGTCATTACTGTTTACCGAGAAGGAACATTCCCGTGGGGGCAAAGATTTGGCATCTAAACTCCAGCAGGAATGGCTTAAAGGTAAGAAATAAATGCTGGGAATTTAACACACACAGAGATTTACACTTAACCTGCTGCCACCTGTACGTGGCACAAAAACAACAGCCATTGAAATGGCGCAAGACGGGCCAGACTCTGCTGAAAGGTTCTCTCTGTGCCCATTTTAGGAGAATCGCTCCATTGTATCCTGACGTACTAATGCCTTTATTCACGATGGCCTAGAGCACAACAGCTGTACAGACACCGTTTGTTTGCTTCTAAATCTATTAGAATTTCAGAGAAAATGTATCTGACGTCTAAAATTCTACATTTTACTGACGTGCGATGTGAAAAAACAAAACAAAAACATGGCATTGTTCTCATTGCTATGCTAGTCTCGGTAATAAGTCCTCTGCAAGATAAAAGCAGGTTAGGGGGGCTTCTCAAAGTTAGTGATGAAATATTGCAAGGGCTGACTGCCCGGACGCCCACCAGTGTACAGCTACATCTGCTGAGCACAAAACTGCAACGCATTCACATTTAGTTGAATGTAGCCGTTTCCATTACCACAAGTGAACAGGAGAATCCGAATATAGCCAAAGGTTTCGGTGATGAGCTTGGGTCCTAGAAGGTGGATCTCCTCAACCAAAGCAATGGTATATCCAAGGAATATGCTACTCACCTCTAGTTAAAGGAATACCACTTTAAAGGAGTTGTCACACTACAGGCTTTCAGCCTACCTCAGTGTGTCTGGCAGTATAGGATTTTTGAATTAAGGGGCGTGCTTCTTGTCTGCCTCTTCTCCTCCCCCTTCCCCCCTTTCCCAGCACACAGACAGCTCTCCTCCTCAGCTGCAGTAACTTCTATACAGCAGTGGGGGGGGGAGGGGGTTTGGCTGCCAGGGTTAACCCCGGGGTTGCCTGCCCAGATTGCTGCTCACTGCTGACAGCTGCCCCTGTGCTGCTTGGGTGTGGCGAGCTCTTGCTGCTCCTCTCCACAGAGTCAGGATGACAGCAGGGAGGGGCTGATCTATGAGTGTGGAGAGGGCTGTGAAGTGTGTATGGGTTATAGAGCAGGGGGGGAT
Organism: Phyllomedusa bahiana; assembly: GCA_025379985.1. Taxonomy (NCBI): domain Eukaryota; kingdom Metazoa; phylum Chordata; class Amphibia; order Anura; family Hylidae; genus Phyllomedusa; species Phyllomedusa bahiana. Next base: position 150,744 of record JAODAL010000735.1, on the reverse strand, counting down.
GTAAAGGTTCCTATACCCCCTGCTTAGCATACAAATCTCCATGGACTCTCTAGCAACAACACAAACACTGTCCTCCCTTCGGAACAGACCACAGGGCAGCTGTGAAATGTGTTACTATAATCACGATTGTTTACTAATTACAGCAGAGCAGGGAGGGATATTGAACCTTCACATGCCCCCCTGATCTTTTCTGTTAGTATAGGTAAAGCTCCACAGCCACATCAAGATTATAGTAAACACTTCACTGCTGTCACATAGTACTGACCACAGATCAGCCTCACCTCTGCTCTCCTCAATTCTGTGGGAGAGAGCAGGGGAGCAGGCACACACAAGGGTTAATCCAGGCAGCACCCGCTACACAGATGCTGGAGTAGAGCCCTCCTCCCTCCCCTACAGAAGCAAACACAAGTGCCCTCATACTGTGCAGGAGGGTCTCTGTGCTTGCCCTGTATTGAGGGAAACTGATGAGTCACCAGCACTTGGGAGCCAGTGAGATAAAAATCAAACAGGTCCTGGGGCTATAGTGATTGAGGAGCTGATGCACACTACTAACGGGATAACCCAAAAAATCAGTAGAAAATTGGTATGAACATATATCGCAAAGCTGCTTGTTTTTTAAAGATCTTTTAATTAAAACCCAATCATTGTAGCGAGACAACCCCTTTAAGGCAAATCAGTGCAATAAGGGTCAGATTTACCTATAGGCACACTTGGCTTTTGCAGATAGATGGCAACTGTATTTACATGCATTACTGCACACTCATAGGGCTGTGGCAGAAGGGTACCCAGGAAGGACAAAGAAAAACTGCAGAGGATGCTAGGTATACTATAAGAGCAGGCAAATCTTTTAAAGCCACATTGGCTTAAAGGGATTGTGCACTTAAAAAAAAAAAAAAAAAAGACACTTCCCGGTCCCCCACCACTGCTGCGTCTATTCACTTCCAAGTTCTGATCCTGACACACAGGAGAGGCCTGCAGGAGAGGTTGGAATTGCCAGGGAATAATTGGATAAATATCATTTTTTTGGTTTTTTTCCCTTGCCCCAATTTTGTTGAATAGTTTTTAGAGACAATTTTCCTTAAAGGGGAGTACGTTTTCAGTTCTTTTGTTTCCGGGCTTTGTTCTCAGCTCTACAATTTCAGGGGGGTTTTTCCCTCCCGCGGGGTTTTTTAAAATGGGGGGGAAAATTCCCCCCCCCCCCCTTCAGTTCAGCTGCCCCGGGGGTTCCCTCCCCTTCCCGAGCCGGGGCCGTGTTTCCCCCCCTTGGCTTAGAAAAGGAGACTCTACAGGCGCAGTCTAGAAATCTTCTATTTAAATTTGTGACCTTTCCCTCACGTGGGGGTTTTTTAAAATTGGGGGTAGGTTTCTTGTTTCAGAGCAGCACGATTCCCTTCTTGTTCCCGCAGGAGCATTTAATCGGGGCAAAATTCTCTTTTTTTGTTGTGGGAACCCCCTGAGTATTTCGTGTTTTTCTGGCTGTGCAGAGTAAATTGAGGCGGCCCCTTACTTTGAGTGAGAGAGGCACCCTTTGTTCCTTCTGGGTTTGATTAGGCACCGACGCACAACTTTTTTTTTTTTTTTTTTTTTTTTTTGATTGTAAAAAGCAGGTGCAGTCCCTTCTGTTTTTTTGCGGCTGTGCAGGGGAAAATTTGTCCCGGGGTCCCTTACTGTGAGTGAGGGGAGGTTGCATGCCCCCGTGATCGAGGGGGGCCAGACAAAATGTAAATTAGTAGACCCGGCGCCAAAAGAAGGAGGGAAATTTTGGGCCGCATGGGGAACGGTGTTTACAAAACGAAGAAAGGGAACTGTGAAAACAAGACGCTTTGAAAATGCACCCAATTTCAAATTGCTTTTTTTTCCTGTCCCCCTTTTTCTGAAACCATTTAAGAATGTTACAACCCCTTTAAGGTATGGCCTATGTGATGGGCAGAGTCTAAGAATCCAAATAAGGTACCAAGTACAAAAAAGTTGTATCGTTTTCCCCCAAACTAGTTTAGGTTGGGTTTTTAAAATAAGGAAAAAGGCCCCATTATCAGCTCTGTTGTTTTTCTGTAAATACGTGGGAAAAATAAGCACAGATGCACAGATTTTCCATTAAAATGCGACCCCTAATAGTAACTGAGAAAAATGGAAAAAACCTTTGAAAATGTAAAACCAGGCCTTAATGGTAGCGGCATATGCTCTGCAAATGTTTGGCTGACTACATTTACACCCAATGATAATCTACTCAATATATTTCAATTTGAGGTGGGGGGAGGGGTGTGTGCATTTTGGCACAGAGCAGTACCACTGCTTCAAGACCAGTACAGGTGAATCACATAAGAGCCATGTACTTCAGCTGTACTGCTGTGTAACAGTGGTAATTCATAGTAAACCTGATGTGGAGGGGGACATTGTTTGTGGCAAAGTTAAGCCCAACCTTAAAATGGGAATAGTAATGTATGATGTAATGAATTGCTAATATGCGGGGGGGATATTTTTTTTAAAAATCAAAAACCCTAAAATAAAAAATATTCTAAAAAAAATGGGAATTTTGAAAAGAGAACAAAGAGTTTTTTTAAATGACTATATTTATATTTTGCCATAGGCAAACTTAACTTATCAGCCCCAAAACTATAAAGCACTAAAATTAACTTTTATTTTGTATAATTAACCTCGATAAACATATTTTTAAAAACCCGATTTCTCCCCCATTTGTTCCCTTTTAATTGTGATGGAGTCATCCTTTATATTATCAAGTTCTGGTGGAACACCACCTAGTTCAGTGAACCCTATATCACAGGTTGTCAAACTGCGGGCCCTGGCTGTTGGGAAACTACAACTTCCCATTCATGCCACTGTTATAGATTAATAGAAAATGCATGATGGGAATTGTTGTTTCAAACAGCTGAAGGGCCAAGTTTGACACCCTGCTATATATACAGTGGTTGCTAACTCCACAAGGAATTCCAAAAACATCTTTACTTGGCATGTCATCCTAATCTGATGGGCATTTGAAACATATAAGGTTACTTGTGAGACCTCTGCAGCGGGTAACACAGTTAGAAAGAGTAGGAAATCACAAATTAATGTCATGCCTGATCCCCAAACTGTTTCACAGCCTAAATGGCTTCATCAGGGGATAGAGGTCCTCTATCCCCTGATAGTTTGTCTCAGTTTGTTACAATTAGAAAGGGACAAACTGAGAGGTTAGAAATCAGGTTTTTAAATAGTGTGTATCGAGGTTAAGTGTTAATGTACATAATAAAAGTTAAGTTTTGTAGTGCTTTATAGATTGAGAACTGATAGAGTTTAAGTTTGCCTATGGCAAAATAGTACATATAATCTTGTAGAATCAATCACATTATAGTTACAGCCCATAACTATAAATTGGGAAAGCCTTATCCATAATGGCATAGCCACATGCCATAGTCGTTAAGGTTGGAGAAAAGACAGAAGTCCATCAAGTCCCATCTAAAAGTGTTGATCCAAAGCGGGGCTGCCATAAGTAATTTCAGGGCCCCATGAAGCTGGGCTCCCTGCCTATGATCAGATCACATCTTGAACTAGTGGGCCGCCTCTTTTTTTTTTTTTTTTTTTTTTTTTTTTTTTTTGCATTTGACCAGGGTCGCCTGACTGGAGTACTGCTATTTCTGCCCCAATGGCACCCCTGATTCAGAGGAAGGCAAAAATCCCTATGTACTCAATGTTCTGCTTCTAAAGGCGTAAGGAGGGAGAAATACATGAAATGCATTCTTTAGCAAATTTCAGTCCAAACCACCCAGAAGCCTTCACTGCCCACAGACTCTAAGGGCCATATGTATGAAAACTGTTTTGGTCAAAGACTTTCCTTGTTGCCCATAGCAACCAATCAGAGCGCCCTTTCATTTTTCAGTGCACTTTATGAAATTAAAGGGGAGCTCTGATTACTTGCTATGGCAACAAAAGAAGTCTTATTTTTTGACTAGACAGTGTTCATCTCTGTCTCCCAAATCTTTAGAATACTTAAAAGCTACTTAAAATGCCTAGAGTAAATTTCTTAAGTAAAGTCTAAAGGAGAAGGAGGAAGGGTATGCACCTGCAGTTTCTTGCTGTGAGAGGGGAGGAGGAGCAGCTGAAAAAGTGGAAAGATCGGATTACCTGAGAACAGCACTAGCACCACACCAGGAAAAGCTATACATTGCTGAAGAATTTTTGGATCTTTTCCCTCCCCTCTGCCTTTCTACAAAGTTTAATCCCAAATCTTCGAGACGCCCTACCTGCCTACAAATTCATTATAAACTTACTTTAGGTAGGGATACTGAGCTGCAGATTCACACTGTGGTGCATGCCATCAACGAGACAACACAAGAAAAGGCCCTCTTTAGTTATTTAAAAGGTGTTTTCAGCTGCAAAAATCATATCTTACTGATGGGGACAGTAAAAAATAAGCACTTGAAATTGGTTTGATTAAAAACTATTCACTTAGTATAGCACGATCTCATGTGAACTGTGCATTCTATAGATATTTCGCAGCAGCTGGATGGGACAACCCCCCCCCCCCCTTTTTGTGATTCTCGGCTGACTGATGTGTCTTTCGCTGTTCTTGACATGCCCCCTGATGGGGGAAAACGCCCTGTGCTGAGTTTGCGCATGCACTCTGGCTTACTCCCTTCTGTGCTGTGTGTAAATTCCAAAGTGAAAATAGGTTTCTCAGCTCTCTATGCAGGATGTGTTCTTATATTAAGGTGTTGTGAGCTTCTCTCTGTTCATGTCCAGCTCTAAGGTGAAGGATCGGGGAATTAACCTTGTCTCTAGTGCTAGATTCATTCTTCAATCATTGTATAACAAACAGATTATACCATGTGCTCCGCTACACTCACTGTTGATACAGAGGGGGAGGAGGGGGTGGGAGCGTGGTTTCTCTCATTTTGATTATCTGTTCATGTTTTTGTATAAACTGCTTAAACAACAAGGTGTTCTGGTAACAGCCATGCCTCGTGTTCTGCTTAAAAGAGCTTGTGCAGCCTTGGGATGGAGCTTTGGGAGGTCTGTAGGCATGAGAACCAGTGAAGGGTGTGACATCCTCTCCCTCACATTCCACTGTCCACACAGAGGATGATGTGAGAGTGGGAACGCCTGGCTGGAGTGTTTGGGTGTTTTTGCATTATTCTCTATGGGGAAAGTATTGCAAAGGCAAATTGTTTATTCAATTTGTTTCCTGATAAGTCAATGATATGGCACAGATGCCTCCGGTTTGCTTTGAACTGACCGAGGAGCCTCATCTCAGCGAGCAGACCAATTATAAAGTGACCAACTACAGAGTCCGCAGACAAAGCTGATAACATGGTGGAAGTCTCCGTATACATGGTGTTATCATTAGGGATTTCAAGGAGCTTTACTGAATTTAAACAACTTTAATTAGTTTGTGGATTTGCCTCAGCAACTTTTATTAAAAACCTGGCTTTTATATTCATTGCAGTGTCTCCTGCTCTGCTGTGTATTCATTGCCGCAGACAAAATTTGTTCTTTTTTTTTTTTTTTTGCCCAGGGAGAGGACATCAAGCTTCTTTCTAGATATTCTGCTATCCATTATACAAAACATGGAGAAGCTCGTTCGTATCTCACGGCAACAATATGAACATGGCTGCCTGATGGATTGAATGCGTTAGCAGAAAAGCGGATGCCCATCTGCAACCCAATGGAAGCGACAAATAATTGTCCTATAAACCAGTGTTCCCCAACTCCAGTCCTCAAGGCCACAACAGGTATGTTTTTCAGGGATTTCCACACAGAATGCAATGACATATGAAATCACCATGTGCATATGTGAGGAAAGCAGGAAAACATGGCTGTATGGTGGCTTGAGGATGGAGTGGGGACCCTGCTGATAATAAACTACAACATATAGGTGCAGACAGATGCTCACAAATAGTTTAAATCACCACCTTACTCGCAAATGATTTTTTCTTGCATGTCATTCTTTAAAATGCTATTTCTTCACTGGCCGAGTGGTCCATTTGCCTTGGACGACCGGTGCGTCACTTTATCTGGCAAGTCCCTCCATGAAGGTTGGTTTCCACAATCCTGGCCACCACCCGGTATGCTAGTCTCGGTCAGGATTGTCTGAAAACGGGAATATCACTTTTTAAATAGAAAATAATTCTCAGATGTATGTGCTGTGTCCAGAAAACTGACCATACGAAAATGAGAAGATCGGGGGACTTTTAGGTCCGAACATGGACCCTCTGCATTTACCTTGCTCTGTGCTTGAAAATCTTGCCTCTCCTCAGTTCGCTTGCTTTATTTCCGAAGCCCAAATGGCATGGCTCCATGGCATTGCTGTGAAATGGACTGCCAGCGCGCTTCACTGTTCCATTTTGCACCTGAAAATGACCATATTTATTTAATTGCCTCACGCCTCAATGATATTGTCAGTACTAGGGAAATGAGAGTCTGTATTTTCCTAAATGTCAGCTGGGCAGCCAGCTGCCGCCTCGGGTTACCGCTCGGCTTTCCACAAGGGATTTATTTACAGAGGCCACGCATTCTGTTTATTGGCCGGCCTGAGAGCAATTGCTTTCTTCTTCATGCAGCATATTGAGCTTAACTGGTAGATCGTTCTGAAGCGGGGGGGAAATTAATATGAAATGAGCTGGGCATAGTCTTTTATATTTATTGGAGGTACTAGCATGGTCAATTTGAAAAAAGTAAGTAGCCGGTCATGCTTATGAGTAACAGAGAGTACTTGCTAAAGCCCAGCAGTGTAATTGAAGGCACAATCTCATTCATCCTTCCTGCGCCACTTAATGAAAGAGAGACAAGTAATGTTGTAACGCTGTGTACCCAGGAGCCCATCGCCTCTATCAACTATCTGAAATTGAATGAGCAGATTCAGGGAACCCGGAATGGTTTTCATCACTGAAATCTGCACATTTTCTTTCGATCTTATTTAGATGTAAACTTTGCATTTTGAGATTATTATTCATTTAAATTAAGCAAAAAAAAATGACCTAACCCCAAATCTATTTTTTTCCTCCACTTGCTTTGCCATTACATACATATTATGGTTTCCTGCTATCAATCGATCTTCGGTGGAGGTGTCTTTAGAAGATGCCGTCTTTAGGGTTAGATAGCCCTTCATTAGAGCTCTCAACTAGTGCACTAGTTTCCTACTTCCACCACTAGGGAGACCAAGCTACATAAGGGTCCATCTACACGGCAAGCATTTCTAGTTGTTGTTTTTTTTTTACTCCGATTCAGATTTTTAAATCCGTCAAAAACAAGACTTTAAAACCATCCCCGTAGACCTCAATTGAAAATCCAAGTTGCAGTCCAAATGACTCGGATTTTCTTGAGGTCCTGTTCTCAATACCACCATTTTTACAAAAAATCTGGAACATGTTCATTCTTCCAACGTAGTGTTAGTATAAAAAAAAAAAAAAAAAAAGGTTCACAAACATTTCTATGTCGGATCCGCATCCAAAACCCCATCGAGATGAATGGGACTAATATTCTGATTTTAAATTCGGTTTAAAAAAACAACCTAAAATTCACAAAATACTTGTCAGACAATGCGATTTTAGGATTCGAAAACTGACGAGTATTTTGCCGTGTGTTGGGTGGACGTACCCGAATGCTCCAAGTCAGGTCCTCAGTAAGTAGTAGTCTCTTATTTCACGTGAACATGGCTTACGTCGCAAGTGGTGAAAGCCGAGTCCTGATTTTCCACTTTCTCGTATTATTGTGTATGACTATAAAAAATACATTCGGCGTCGGGTCTATTCATTTTGCTGATTTTTGTAGGTTCCATGGGTTGGACCCAAGTTGCAACTATAAGTGGTGCATAGATAGCAAAAAGCCTGGCGCCTGAAGTGACTACCAACACGGGAAGATACCAGTATTAAAAAGTTATAACCTCTCAAAAGGGCCTAATCTTTGAGACATGCACGCACCTATCTGGACCAAATTTTGTCTTTAGTTTTTTGGGGTTTTTTGAGGTCGGGGGAGAGGGGGGGTCTGTCAATCCCAAAGACAGACGCTTTGCGAGGATTATAGGTGGGCTTGACTATGTTGATTTTCTTCCAACTACTGCTTATGCTAAGCTCATTTTTAATGATGGTGTTGGTATTCATAAAGCGATTTCACTGTTAACTTGCTTGCACAGCTTTTGATTTTTGTGGAAACCCCACCCCCACCCCCCCCCCCCCCCCCCCCCCCCCCTCCCCCCCCCCCCACAGTCAATGCATTGTCTATCAAGCTATTTTCCTTGGAATCCCATATAAAAGTTATTTTCTTCTACCATGCTGGGGAAATATGGCATGTTTTGGGTTCCTAAGGGGGGTGGACATTGAAAACATCAATTTTTTTATCTGGACCACCTTTATACTTAGTACTACAATGTAGTAGTGGAAACATTGCAGTAGACACCACCTACATGTCATGCCTTTTCTCTCATTTCAGGAAAGTGAAGATGCAGTCAAGGTTTTAGCAAAAGAAAAAGATCTTTTAGAGCGGGAAAAGTGGGAGCTGCGGCGCCAGGCCAAGGAAGCAACAGACCATGCCAGTTCTCTTCGGTCACAATTGGACCTGAAGGACAATCGGATCAAAGAGCTTGAAGCTGAGCTTGCAATGGTGAGACATAAAATATATTCTCTTTTGACCCTGGTGTTCACCTTTCAGCCATTTAAAGAAATATGCAGTGCTTTTTTTTTTTTTTTTTTTACCCCAACACCCAGTCACATATAACCTTCTACACTACAACCAAGGGAGAGCCATTGTGCAGAGTATGGATTCATCCCACACCACAGTTATTAGGTGCAACACTGAACCGTGACAACCAATCAGAAGTGTATGTTCGTCCATTTCGTGCAGAGAGGATGCATGTGATTGGATGGCATGGCTTACTGAATACTTTGTACTAAAACTAAATGTTAGCAAGTTGAATAGACCTTCACCAGTGTCTTATACACACCTCTGATATTTTTGTCTATGACCAATTAAAATGATTACACCATAATTTTTATTGGTAGTTACCCATCACCAATGGGTTTCTCTTCTCAACCTTCCTTCCTCCAAGAAAAGAAAATACTAAATAGTGAGGCTCGACCAATAGTGGTATCCTGGACAAGAAGGTGGACTAGCTCGCTAGTTTTGTATTTTGAGGTTGTGCTGTTGGTCTTGATCTTTTAAAGGGATCGCTCTCTAGAGAAACTTTTTGCCAGTTACAAGGTTAAATTGTTGATCTCGTTGGTTTAACACAAGATCAAACATGTCGGCTCTATTTGAAAATCCCTTCTGCAGCTTCCTCCCCCTCCCCCACCCCCTCCCCGGGCACTGGTGGCCCAGCTCTTGAACTTCCATCATTCATCTGACGGTTGTAGTTCTAAGGAAACCACTTTCAATCCAGAAAACTGTTGCTATTTACTGAAGATCATTTTTTATAGAACAAACACAGTGATTTGCACAGAAGTGAGGGAGCCCTCCATTGTTCTATCAAGTTTTGCACCCAAGACACTTCTTTCCTCCTCCACACTTTGTTCAAACCCCTCTGTACTACTCCACCCCCTCGTTCACTCACAATGCACTTCCTCTGAAGAGAGAAGTCCTTTATAACTCCACACTACCTAATAGAAATGGGTAAGAGGGCAACCAAGACTGGGTCAATACTTTTCAAGGGGGTTATATCTATGGTACATATTCCCTTGCATATAATAGGCTGATATCACCAATTTGAAGATCCCCTGTAGACATCAGCCAAACACCCATAGATCTTGCCAGTAGGTATTTACTTTATGAGCAAGGCTTGCCTCTTTTCTCGAAGAGGGAAGGATCCATAGTCAAGTATGCATTTCCAATCCTTGGGGCCTGGTTACCTCCTTCACTTATGCCCCATTTAAACTTGGTCATTAATCACTTAAAAATATTATCAACATTTTTCATTTTACAATGTTCCTTATTGTAAATGGCCTAAAATGTTCCCCCAACTCTGGTGTTTTATAATTTAAGCATTTCAGATGTAGATGAGAACCATTGGGGTCAATAAGCCTTCACTGATTCCCTGAATGAGAGAGTCCTTTTGTTTATCATGAACATTATCTGATCTACTTGCCCTTCTATTTGGTTATTCTGTCGGTTCATGCTTGACAATCAGAAATTGTGTCTGAAGGCGTGACATCATGCATGCTAATTTTATTTGTAGAGATTGAGTTGAAGCCAGTCTCTAAAAGTGCACTGTTCCAGAAGTTGCCAGCGACTGCAAAGGTGCTAAAAGGTTGGTTAGTCAAAAATACTGAGAAGCCAGCACGACCCCAGAGTAGATTTGATAAAATCATCATCATCAATAAAAGGCAAAAAATTTTATTTTATTTTTTTTACATTTTTTTAGTAGAAAGAGCTCAACTATTTTTCAAGAACCAGCTTAAAGTTTTGGTCTTTAAACCTCTTCCCACCATCATCATTATGAGTTTAAGATTTCCCTAATTTTGCACCAAATCCTGGGGCCGGTTCCCTGGTCCACTGAATTCTTTCAGCACTGGCCTTCCTGATTAAAATAGTTGGTTAGCTTAGAAATCCGTGCTCCCAGAGGAGCCATTTTTGTGGAGATCTTAATCAGAATGTTTTATAGTGATCACATTAACTCCAAGATAATTGGTACTCTGTTGGTTCATAATAAGGCGACATTTCATGCAATTATCCATATAATTACGGTCTCCTGATTACTTTCTACATGGTTGTCATCTGTGTGTTTTGTACAGTATTGTCAGTCATCATCACCAAGTCTTAAAATTTAGTAACTAGTGTTTCACCCGGGTTATACATTGCTAAATATTTTTATGTCTGATCCAATCCTACATTCTTTAGCTTGAGCACATATTGACTCAATATCTAAATTCTAGTACACTGTGAAATGCATGTTTGCGCTAATTATACACCTACCCATCAGGATAGTGCATTCCGCAATCCCTGCCAAAAAAGAAGTTCATGTCCTAAGTAAATAGTCTCTGCACAGGCAGTTAGAGAGGCAATCTATGCAAGCATCACCTCCTGTAGACTGTGTGAGGATGACTTTGGTACAAATGAAGGTTTTAGTTTGCTCGTTGTTAAGCATCTCGATCCCTTTTTCGCACCAGTTAAATCTCTCCACATATATTGCACTGTAATCCATAAATGTGCAGGTAAAATTCTCACCAAATCTACAGAATGTGAATTTATTATTGGTCTCAATGACTGATCCATGTGAGGGTTCATTTAGAAGGACATTGATGAAATTTAGAATATTCCACATGTGGATAAACTTCAGATTTGTCTGATTCTAGTAGTACCATGTTAACCATCGAAACCAATAGAAAACCAGGAGCAAAGAGTAAGGCCATGTCCCCACGGCACCGGTTTGCAGCCGGTTTTTCAGACTTTATTTCATTATACTTTAAAGTGGCCGGGATATTTTTAGGTGACCGAAGTGAATGCCTTTTAAGAAATCTAAGATTTTTTTTGAAAATTGCAGCAAAAGTGCAAGTCCAGCAAATAAAAATTATTGTTCAGTGGGAACTGGGTGGGGGGGGGGGGAGAAATGAAAAAGTTTTAATTATACACTTAGCTTGCGTCTTTCTGGAGCTTTTCTGTGGTCACAACTCTGTCTGGACTGACATGCACTAGAGGCTTAACCCACAGGAAACCCACAAGTGAAGAAGAGCAGTTCAACAGGGAGCTCCAGAAAGGCAGCAGTGGGGCCCTGGAGGTAAGGGAATTTGTTCTTTATCTAACAAAGGTGAAATAGGTATTGAAGACGTCACCAATTTTCTAAGAATCTATTTCTAAAGTTGCTTTTGACATGAAATTCACACCAGATGTCGGTAACAATCCATCCAATCTACACAGTCAAAGAAATCAAACCATAGTGTCCCATAACTTAAGATATGTATAATAATGAGAAATGACACAGGGAAAAGTATTGAACACATTAAGAAAACCCTGAAAACTCATGACATCAGATGAAATCGATCAGTAATTAGAAAACTATCATGCCACTTAGTGAAAAATATCAGCTGGTTTAACTGATGGTCTATAAAAAGATGTCTCATTCCAGGTGACACAAGAAAACATTCATGCTGGGTATAAAACCAGTGAGTGTTTCAAGACCTTTGGCAACGATAGCATTGGCTACAGAAGACTTTCTGAACTACTGAAGGTTCCAGTGACTGCAGGTGGGGCCATAATCCAAAAATGTAAAGAATATGATTTCACCATAAACCTGAAATGACTAGGTGCTCCCTGCAAGATTTCAGATAAAGGACTTAAAATAATTATCAGAAGAGTTTTTTCAGCAAGAACCACATGTGGAGAGCAACAGAAAGAACTGGAATTAGCAGGTAAAACTCTGTCAAAGATCACAATATGGAGTGCACTCAACCTCGATGGCCTGCATGCACATTCACCATGCAGGCCTCCAGTGCTATACGAAAAGCATATTCAAGCGCCTTTAAAGTTTGCTCAGCATTTACACAAACCTGTGAAATACTGGGAGAATATAGTTTGGTCAGATGAGACCAAATGTACACTCTTGGATTCCATAATTTACACACCATATTTGGAGGCCAAAAGTTGCTGCATTTCACACCCAAAAACACCATAGCAACAGTGATGTGTAGAGGTGGGAACATCTTGGGTTGGGGTTGTTTTTCAGCATACGGTACAGGCAAACTTCATATAATTGAAGGAAGGATGAATGGACAAATGTACCGAGACATCCTTGATAAAATCTGTGCATCTTCCTGCGATGATGATGATGAAAAAAGGGAGGACAAGACAATGATCCCAAACACACGGCCAAGGAAACTCTCCATTAGTTTCATAGAAAATAAAGCTGCTAGAATGACCGAGCCAATCACGAGTCTGAATTCTCCATAGAAATCTATGGAAGGAACTAAAGTCAGTGCTTCTTTAGGAGCACATACATATCATTTTATGGACATCTATGGTTGATTTGTTTGCCTGTGTGGATTGGATGGGTTGTAACAGACATCTGCTGAGAATTTCAATAGCACCTATAAAAATAGATTTAGACTTAGAACAATGGTAATTTGTTCAATACTTATATTTCACCCGCTGTATAGGTGTGTGTGTATGTAAGTTGGCCAAAAGTATTGGCACCCTTGCAAATTCTGTCAGTATATAATCAGTTTCTTCTGATAATGATTGACATCACAAATTCGTTGGTATTATTATATCATTATTTTGCATGCACATGAAAAAAAAAACACAAAAGAGATGAACCAAAATAAATCCTTGATCATTTAACAACAAAACTCCAAAAAATGGGCCGGACAAAAGTATTGGCACCCTCAGCTAATACCTTGGTAGACAACCTTTAGCAAAAATAATTGCGAACACGTTCCGGCTACCATAATGAGTTTCTTACAATGCTGCTTGGATTTTTACACCATTCATCTTTGGCACTGCTCCAGGTACTGCGATTTGAAGGGGCCTTCTCCAAACCGCCCATTGTGAGATCTTCCTCCAAGGTGTTCTATGGATTCAGGTTGGACTATTGCTGCCACTTTTAGAAGTCTCCAGTGCTTTCTCTCAAACCCCTTTTATAGTGCTTTTTGAAGTGTGTTTTGGTATTCACTGTTGCGAAGACCATGACTCTGAGGGAGACCAGCTTTCTACTGGTCCCTATTATGCTGCAAAACTGTGTTGGTCGTCTTCAGATCTTCATAATGCCATGCACAGGTCAAGCTAGTCCAGTGCCAGAGGCAGCAAAAGCAACCAAAACATCAGGGAACCCTCCGCCATGTTTGCTGTAGGGACCGTGTTACTTTCCCCTCTTGAATGGCTCTTCTTTTTTTTTTCTGTACACTCTATGTTGATGCTTTTCAAAAAAGCAACTCTATTTTGTATAATATGACCCAGAGATAATTTTCCAAAACGTTTTCGGCTTTCTCAGGTAAGTTTGGGCCAAACTCCAGTGGTTTTTTTATGTCTCGGGGGTACGAAGTGGGGTCTTCCTGGGTATCCTACCTACAGTCCTTTTCATTAGACGCCGAGGATAGTAGGTGTTGAACTGTGTACTCGGACTGAGGGCAGTTGAATTGTTTGGATGTTAGTCGAGGATTCTTTATCCACCATCGCACAATCTTGCTTTGAAATCTCTTGTCAATGTTTTTTTCTGTCCACATCTAGGAGGTTAGCCACGTGCCATAGGGTGTGTTAGCCACAATGCCTTAGGGAGGTCAGCCACAGTGCATAGGGAGCGTAGCCACAGATGCCATGGGCATTACATCTCGGGAGGTTAGCCACAAGTGCAGTGGGTTTCCACTTTTGATGACACTGTGCTCGGTAGACACAAGGAACATCAGGTCTTTGGAGATGGATTGTGCCTTGAGATTGTTTCAGGCTTCTCACAATTTGGGATTCTCAATGTCCTCAGGACAGTTCTTTGGTCTTCTTTCTCGTTCTCCATTGCGCAATGTGGTCTAAACAAGGACTCAGGACAGAGTGTTGAGTCAACTTTAATCCATGTTCAAACTGCTGCAAGGGTGATTTAGTTATTGCCAACACTGTTCGGTGCCACAGGTACGTTTACAGGTGCTGTTAATTACACAAAATTAGGAGAGCATCCATGATTTATCACAACGTGCTCAATATTTTGTCCACCCCTTTTTTATGTTTGGTGTGGAATTATACCCAAATTTGTCTTTTATGACAATCTTTTTGTGGTTTTCAATTGACGGCAAATTAAATGAAGATAATACAAAGAATTTGTGATTGCAATCATATCCAGGAAGAAACGAGTATAATCTGAAGAATTGCAGGGGTGGACCATATTTTGGCACTCACTGTATGTGGGTATGTGTGTGGATGGTGTTTGGGTGGGGTTGTTGTTTGTGTGTGTGGATGGGTTGGATATATTCTATATCTTTTTATATATATAATATATATATATATATATATATATTATATATATATATATTAATATAGATATATATATATATATATATATTTACTTTATATATTCACACATACATATTTCATCTTCTATGTATGTTTATAAGTATTGAACAAGTGTGTTTTTTTTTTATTTACCACTCTGATCCCATTGAACAACATGTTTCAGTTGCTGGACAACTCCTTAAAACCTACAGGGTTTAGATAATATTGGCAGGAACCTCATCAAAGACAGAATTCACTGCATCAGCCACGTGTACAAAATTCTTCCTACATGTGGTGCCCGGTGGCCCCAAGAGTTTGCTGGCAAAACCGCAATATTACTGGTAAACTTGTGCAACTTCTTGGTGCCACATGAAGGCGTTGTCTCGTCCAACATGCAGGCGAACACCTTGGTGCTTGCTCGGCCTGGGTGAAGACCACTACTACATTCATAAGCCACATGCACAATCTATAAATGACTGCTCACTATAGCGTAACAATAAGAATATTTCTATTTTCTATAAAGGGTTATTTTTTTCATTCAATGTTTTTGGTGTTCCTAACTCGCCTATGTCCCTAACAATGCCTTCAACATGTCTCCTAACTCTCCTCTCCCATCCCCCCTCTTGTGGCTTAGTTTGAAGAATATCCTAGTTAGATTATCATGCTTGTGACCTGTTTCTCCAGATAACAAAGTGTGTTGCCCAGAGAAAGGAATATCGTGTTTTTGATCACTACATTGAGAAGGAGCCCTCCACAAGAGGGATAGCGGTAAGACTAAAGTTCTTAGGGAAAACACCTATTCTTTTTTTTTTTTTTTTATTTTTTTTATCAAATTTTTTGTGCACTTTTTTTTTTCCTTTTCTTTTTGTTTTTATTTGTTTGTCACCTTTTATCATCAGGTCAAACCTGCACAATTGTTATGGCTAACACATGCACCTTTTGATCCTCTGAAATTTCACGAACGATTGGTTAATCACACGAATGGAATCAAAGGGTGGTGACACTGGGGCATGTAAGGAGCGGAGGGAGTGGGGGTTATATACATAGCTGCCAGCCAAGAAGTCAAACAAAGCCTACAAAATGCAACTTATTCCATCTGATGTCAGACTAAATTTAGCTGCTTAACTGAAGACATGATTTGTCTGGCTCGGAAGTCTGTAAGATCTCAATGAATGATGATCTATTACATTCTAAATTTAATGAAAACCAAGGGATTGGTTCACATATCTGTGATGCTCGGGCTTCGTTTTCTCCGCTGGATGGAAATTTGGACAATTGCTCCTATTGTAGTCAGTAGGAATCCGTTGTGTTCTTTGTGTACCAAACAGTGTCCTGCATTAGCCCGAAAGGTCTCCAAAATCAGTCAGTCCTGCCTGAAGGAACCTTGCATGCTACATTCCTTCACGTGGTACCACTGGGCTAATGTCCTGCTGATGAGTAGAACTACTACCCTGCGGTTTTGTGCCCTATTCCTCCGTATGTGGACGACCTCCATGCGGAGGATACATATTGAAAAGCATTTGCATGTACAATTTACTAGAAAATAAAGCTGGCATGTATGTATAAACCTCTGGTTGATGTTCCTTAGGTCTTATAATCTTTCTGTACTGTTTATAAATGAGTCACGAATATATTTTACTTCTAATAGTCAATATGTATTTACAAAATATTGTTTGGAAGAATAAAATGAACTTCATTCACTTTTGCTGAACGGAGAGAGAGAAACGAACGTGAAATTTGCTCCGAAATTCAGTCCTCGAGAGTTTGCAGCTGCAGGAGGAGATTACGGCACCACCTGCTGCAATAAATCTTGCTGGCTTCTTGAGGACAAGATTTAAAAAAAAAAAAAATGGGGAACAATCTTTGGTCTGACTTTTTTTGTGTGTCTGACATTGTCATGTGATGTTGCAGTTTGTGCATCAAGGTTTTAAAAAAAATTAGATGGCCGTCTGTAAATTTGATAAGAGAACTGGTGCAAATCCAGCCAACGTTTTGCATAAGAAGCTTGTCCAGGGTTGGAAAAAACATGTATGCTTTGTTCCAAAGACAGCGCTGCACCTGTTCATTGATCATATGCGATATTGCAAAAAAATGTAATAACCTTAGAAAATCAAACGGGCAGCTTCCAAAGCCCCATTAAACAATACTTCCGTTTCTCTGGTCCCCAATTCTGTTTTCATTCTTGTACTTCCGGATGGGGGTGCCAATGGTGCAGCCACTGATTATCTGCGGTGGTCACAAATCAGTCCCTTAAATCACTTTTCAGTAGTGAACTGCACTGAACGGGGATGTAAGTAGAGGCAAGTGACCTATGCAGCCAATCTGCCTCTGCAGTGGTGACGCCCCTGGAGAAATGCCATGGTGGAAGGGAGGACCAGAGGAAGGGTTAGTATTATTATTATTATTATTTTTATTTTTTTGTCTTAATGGGGCACCAGAAGCTTTGTTTCAAAGTGGACTACCCCTTTAAAGGAGCTTTCAGTGTTTGGTTGGGGTCCAACCTTGTGGACCCCTGCAAACTAGCACAGTGAAGGAGCAGTGTACTCTTTATTACTTACTACTATGCCTAGTACTGTAGTTCATCATAGTTCCTTATCTTCTAATATAAAGTTCACTTCTTTATACATGAGACCTACATGACAGAGAATTGTGAAGTAAGGCTTAATTAGATTATAAAAAAACCAAAAAACATTGCCACTCGTACCCATTCATCTCGTATAAGAGCACGCTTGAATAGGACAAATTGCCGTACCAGAAACTGCCTATGTCAAGAGGGGAGCTGTTCTTTGTTTTTCCAATCTCCTGCAGCCCCTCATCACACCCATTGAAATAGATGAAACCTCAAAGGGGTTCTACATCCTTGTGGGGTCTCCAAATGAGCTTAAAATAATAAAAGGTGCACCGAGAAAGAACATCACAACATGCCCTGTTGCTGTGAAAATACTTTCTGCCTTCACAAAATAGCAGCTTTTTTATACTTTTGCAAATTAGTAGGTAAGAAGCATCACATGTACCTGGCTGTGAGGGTCTAATGGGTACATCCTTATCTAAAGACAACTCCCCACAACTCAGGAATGTCTGAACACAGGGTGTAACTTCAGAAGAAGTGCCATCTTGGATTACACGGTGAATGTCTCTACAAACATAACATGTGCGGCCATTTTGTTAACACATTAGTGACTAGATATACAGGCAACTTTTACGTGCCATAATATATAGGTATGTGAGGTATTATACTGATTAATACATAAAAATAGAGACACAAAGGATCACATATATATAACCTATGTTCCCATCCACAACACCATTAAGTAAGTCTATTGTGCTTCAGCAGGAGCTATACATTTACCTGTTCTATGTAAATTGAGTGAAACAAGGTAATGTGAAATATTCTCCCTTTCACATCAATGCAAATTGTTTTGGGGTTTAAAATTTTTTACAATGTTGTCAATTTTTGGTGTAATGACAATATTTTGGTCCTCATTGCTTTTTGGGTTCCGGGTTTGGCATTTTGGGCTGAATTTGTTTTTTGAGGTGACCTTTGAAGATAAACCGCCCCCATCTACTCCAGTATTCCAGTGTTTATTATTGTTGAATCCACTTTTTCCTATCTGTGGAAAAAAGGATGGTGATTACTGTTACGCTTTGAATTCTGGGAAGATGGCATTATAAAAGTTCATCCCACAAATTGTGCCACCTTTGGAGAGAGAAAGAGCATGTCGATGGAAAAAAGCTATTGTGGGGGCTTGCCCTAGGGAAACATAATGTAACTAAGCTACCTTTACTAAACAGTCCAATGTAATCCGCAGCACCGCAGTTGTATTTTGAAGGGACGTCAACAAGGTTTATAATTTTACATAATTTTACACAAATAACTGTAAAGATTTATCGGGCCGCAAGGGCATTTGATCAGGTAAACAATAAAAACTGGTTTCACAAGTAAAATAACCCTTAAGGCCAGGGCCACACAGCATAGGACAAGACCCATCGGAAAGCCAACGGCTTTTTGTCCGATGCACAACCGCGGTTTTTGTCATGTTTTGCGCAAAAACCACGTTCGGTTTTAGCTTTTTCCCATCGGCCATAAAATTTTGAAGTACGGGAAAAGCGGAAAGCGCAAACCCCGGGGTTTTTAAAAACTGTTTTTTAAAACCGCCGGAACCAAAAACAAACTAAAAAAAAACCGAACTGTGTAACACGGACGTTTTTTGTTTAGGACCCCCCCCAGGGGTTTTCAGCCGGTTTGGGTTTTGCACCCCGCTTTAAAAACCCAGCCGAAAATGACCCAAAATTTTTGCTCATGGAAAACCCTGCAGCCGTCCCCACTGCACGGGTTTTCTGCCCGGCGATTTTGCCGCCCGCGGGCCTTTCAAAAAACGTTGATCGTGTTCATTCTTCCGACCGGTATTTGTCCACTGCCATGTGAACGCACCCTTAAAGTCTATGGGCTGCTTGAATGATCATATTGTCAGTGGTTTTAGAAGCCTAAAACTGCCGAAAATACACTAGTTTTCCTATGTTTTTTAGACATAGCCTAATAGGGATGGGTTTTCCAGTCCGAAGATGTTTGGCAGTATTGCCCTCGATGACATTAGAACAAGGAGCACAATAGAGTCTGCTTAATCTCCTACATTACACACGCTAAGCAAAGAAGCTGTGCACATGCGCACTATGCTCCCTTTCTCTGTTGTCTCCACGCATGCACATTAGCCTTTGGAAGATGCTGCGGCCGATCTGTTCACTCACCGCCTGCCGGCATTGACCATAGCCAGGCTGTGCAGTCACTTCTGCAAAATATGTCTCTGCATAATTGCATTCAGGACAGCCTGGTCTTGGTCCACAGCCGGTTTGTGCCTGAGTGGCCCCTTAAGCTGGAACAGCCCAAAACAGACTGAGACAACTGTTGAACTCCTGAACACAACCACCACCAGTAAGTTCCCCTTTAGCACTTTCTCTCCTTACTTAGCATTCTTCTATCTGGTCCCTTTACTACCACATTTACCTGCTCTTCTTCCATCTATACCTCCTTTTTCATCACTATCCTGTTCCTCCTTTTCAGTTGTAATACCTCTGTATATGTTTTTGCTTTTTCTGCGATTTTATTATACTTTCATATTCATATTTAGTAGGTTGTCATATTTTATCTTTTTACTGCCACCCGTCTGTTTATTCTATCCCCTTATATTATATCTCACCCTTTATCACTTTCTATCTTTACCATCTCATTTCTTTCCTCTGTACCTTTATTTACTTTATGCAATTTATTATTTCTACAAATCCCATGTTTTCTCTTCATCACTTTGCCTCCTCTCTCGTCTTCATCTCCTTTTCGTGCTCTTACTCTCATTTCCTCATGTTTCTCTATGTATCCCATTTACCACTCAGTCACATTATTCTCATATATTTTACTCCATTTTTCTCTTTAATGACGTATATGAATAAGGTTTTTCTGTTTTTCTCAGACCAAATGTCCTAGAAGTCACAGATTCCTTATACCACTTACCATATGTGCTGATATATGGATTAAGTCTTTACAGCTATTTGTAGAAAATTATGTAAAATAAAACCTTTGTTAAATTCATCTCAAAATACAACTCCGAGTGTCATTTATTACATTGGACTGTTATATAGTTTAAGCTGCGTGCTAAACATTTTCTTTGGTACATTTGCTAAATCTCATCGCTACTTGCAACTTTCAGGAAGACAATAAAAAAAATCCCCACTTGCTGTTTGAGTAAAGGTCTGCCAGACCCTTCAAATTAAAGCCTGTGAGAGAACTCCCACTCACTAAAAATCTCCCCTTAAAGGGGTTGTCTCACAGCATTGTTTCATCTTACCTCAGTCCTGTTTTCTTGGTTTCATTTTGAATTCAGGGGCGTGTTTACTGGCTTCTACTAGGCTGCAGCAGAAGCCAGGTCTGTAGTGACCAGCGCTGGCAGCCTATGAGGAGAGATCAAACAGGTCTGCAGCTATAGCAACCAGTTTTGACAGCCTATCAGGAAAAGATTAAACGGGTTTGGGTAGCTATAGCAACCAGTGCTGGCAGCCTATCAGAAGAGATTGAACAGGTCTGTAGCTATAGCGACCTGTGGAGCTGATGCAGCCCATTCAAGAGGGGTTATCTCAGAATAGGTTCATATAGACATATATTGCAAAGTGCAAATGTATGAAGAAATCTTCCGGCACTTGCGCAGAGAGGAATCCAAAAATGTTAAAGTAAAAGCACATTTTATTTGAAAGTTTAAAAAACATGGTTTAAAACCAAAACCCCATGTCTAGCGTTTTGGCTTGAAAGCGGTTAGGACATGCGGTTGGTTTTTAAACCATGTTTTTTAACTTTTCTTATAAATGGCGTTTTACTTTAACATTTTTGGATTCCTCTCTGGCGCAAGTGCCCGGGAAAATTTTCCTTCATACATTTGCATTCTGTCTCAAGCCGCCACAGCCGACGGTTCCTTTCTAGAGCACTGCAATTAATCAGGAGGTGCGGGGCGTTCAATCTGAAGGGAGAATACTGGTGAGCGTTTTTTTGTTTTTTTTTTTGTTTGTTTTTTTCCCCTGTTTTCAAGCATATATTGCAAAGTGACTTGTTTTTGCAAGATCTTTAACATAAAAAGCAATCCTTGTAGTGAGAGAACCCATTTAAAGGCCTTTTCTCACCATGCAATTTTCTTTCACTCTACCTTTGTCAGACTGTGGGCAGTTCTATAGCAGCAATTGATATACTAAGCTTCTCTGTAACTAGCTGAAATATTACAAAGCGCAGTGCAGGAGAGTTAAATCTACAGTAAGTAAAAGCTGCAAATGTTTATCTATAAACAAAAGCTAATCCTGTTAGAGATTAGTCTGTTCAGACTGAGCTCTCCCGCCACTATGGTGGCATTACTCCCAGCTGTAATCAGATAGAAGAGATATGTACATGTAACCATAGAAACCAGTGTGCTCTTAGAACAGATAAAATCTCTTATCTCTTGATCAAGGTAAGATCAAGAGACTAATGTATTTGGAAAGTGAATGGGGCTGAGCTGCAATACCAGAAACCTCCTGTGACAGAGGTGGTGCTATTTTTGAAAGAAAGCATCCATGTCTTTCTAATCCTGGAAAAACCCTTTAAAGGAGTGTTTCTCTGCTCTAGTCCTCAAGACCCATCAACAGGTCACGTTTTCAGGGTCTCCTCAGTATTGCACAGGTGATATAATTATTGTTGTTGCAATTCTGCACAGGTTATATAATTATGATCTTCAAGGCCTGAACAAACGTGTTTACTCGGCTGATTTTGGGGCGGATTTCAGTCCGTATTGTGCGCCGTACTGCGCGCAAAAACGGCTGAAATCCGTCCCAGTCATTACGCTAATCCACAGTTCTCATAGAGAGCTATGGATGCCGTATTTCGCGAGCGGGGAGAAAGTGACATGTCCAATAATCAAAGAATTACCGCTATTCCGTAAGAATGTGAACACACAGATATATGAGTCTTGTAATAGGAAAGAGCTCCCCACTTTTCCCAAATCCATATGTATGCATGCAGTTATATACCAAGACTCAGTGGTATATTTCACCTTTTAATCTTCCTTTATTGCATAAAAAACATCGCCTTTACTATTTTAGTTTTTAGGCTTCTGTTATACAAAAAATTTACTACCGTAACAATAGTTGTCCAAAACGGGTTAGGCATTACCTTATGACAAGCGCTCGCAAGGCGTCAGATTAGATAGGAGTAACTTGGGAAACCGGGCCGGACGCCGCAAGTGTGCAACGTTTCAGAGGACTCTGCCTCCTTTTTCAAGCATGCGCGTTGAGTGATCCCTTCCCCTTTTTATATCACATGGTAATTAACCCTATAATATTACATCTTTTTAAAAAAAATTTAAAATTTATTTCTTCATTCAGTCCGTTAGGACTTCTAGAGTCGGAGGTTAACTATCCAATACGTTTTTTTTCTCAACAATTGTACCTTAACTGCTTCCGATTTCATTTTCCTTAATGCCTTCAAGCACACACCACCTGAATCGGATACATTGTGGCGAAAACTCAAAAAAGTGTCTCGCCACAGAATTCTCACCAAAACTCTTTTGAGGTACCCTCTTCTTTTTCTTTTTTGTTTTTGTATGCCCTGATTGCTGACTTATGTTCATTGATACGCAGTGTTAATGCTTCTAGTAGTTTGTCCCACATATATTCGACCACAGGGGCACTTCAACATGTAAATAACTGCTTTAGATTCACACGTAAAGAAACCCCTTATGGGAATGCTATGTCCTCTCATTGGATGTCTTATTTCTGCCCCTTTGATGTGGATAACAATTGGAAAAATGTTAAACAGGGAAAAGTTCCTTTTTTCGTGGACGTGATAATTCTGTCTAGGCTCTTTGATTTTAATATCAGAGACACAAGTGTGTCACCATTGTAGGGCCTTTTTTGAAATGACTTAGGTGTTTTTTACAAACAAATGTCCAATTTTTTCATCATTCTGTAAGATGTTCCAATTTTCAAAACACAATTTTTTAATCAGTTTTAGCATGTTGGTTCATATTTAGATATAAAAAACATTCTTTTCTTCCTGTTTTTTTTTTATCAATTTCTTTCTGTTTCAACAATTCATCCCTCGGTTTCATCATAACCTCTTGACCCACTTTTGTGAGTTCAGTCTCATCATAGCCTCTTTCAACGAATTTTTTGATTAATTTATTCATAGATATAGTATATGTCATCTGTAGAGCATATACGTCTAGCCCTAACGAATGGACAGTTTTCTTAAAAAACAGATTGATCGGTATCCACATTGTCTTAAAGACACAGGTCAATTTCTTAGAACACTCGATACAATAGATGCTATGCAGGTGACCTTTTTGGTCACTTTAGACATTAAATCTCTTTATTACAAACATCCCAGTTTTAAAGAGGGCATGGAAGCCATCCGCGAGGCATTACAGGAAAGATCCGACACTAAGTAACTCATTCATTGGTTTTCTTATGGCTACATAGGAAATAATTCTTACAAAGATTTTTTTTTGATTTGGATCCCAATTATACTTGCACAGCAGGGAGATCAATGGGGGCACCGACAGCACCTAGTGTGGCTAACCTGTACATGATAGGTTTTTGAAAATCAATATGTGTTATGCATCTGGGTTCTCTGAGTACATCGTGAAAATGATGAGATATGTGGACGATTTTAATGCTGATGTGGGGCGCACAGAAGCCCAGCTTGATAAGTTTTGGAATTTCTGAATTCACGGGTACCTCTCATCCAGTTCACGATGGAAAAGAGTGCGCAGTGCATACAATACCTTGATTTTGAAGTACTAAGAATCACTATGGTTTTACAACTCACTATTTACGAAAAAAGTAGACCGTAACAATGTTCTTCATAAGAACAGTTTTCATGCCCCCCAAGACCTTAAAGGCCTCGTTCAACACGGCTTATTCTGCAGCGTAGTGGCGCCGTACTGCGCGCCGGGTTTGCGCTTCATTTCGGCGCCAATCCGCGGCAGCAATTACGGTAATTCCAATGCTCTCATTGAGAACAGTGGAATCCGTCGCTCCTCCCGCTCGGCGAATCCACCGCGGGGGGGGAAAGTGACATGCACATTATTTTCGGCGCGTACGCGCCGTAAAACAATGCATTGTCTATTTGGGGCCGGGAACGGCGCCCCCGCCGCGCTCTGGCCCGCCCCCGTCCCGCCCCTTATTCACGGCGGTTTTTGCGCTCAATACGGCGCACAAATCCGTCGGGAATAAGCCGTGTGAACACGGCCTTAGGGCATTCCCAAAGGTCAATTCGTTAGGGCTAGACGTATATGCTCTACAGATGACTTATATACTATATCTATGAATAAATTAATCAAAAAATTCGTTGAAAGAGGCTATGATGAGACTGAACTCACAAAAGTGGGTCAAGAGGTTATGATACCGAGGGATGAATTGTTGTAAACAGAAGAAATTTATAAAAAAAACAGGAGAATGGATTTTTTTTTAATTATTTAAAATGAAACCCAAAATGCCCAAACTGATTAAAAAATGTGTTTTGAAAAATTGGAACATTTTTACAAAATGATGAAAAATTGGACATTTGTTTGCACAAAACACCTAAGTTCATTTCAAAAAAGGGCCGTACAATTGGTGACACACTTATGTCATCTGATATTAAAATCAAGAAACCTAGACAAAATGTATTACGTCCACGAAAAAAAAGGGAACTTTTCCTGTTTAAAACTGTTCCAATTGTTCATCAAAGGGGCAGAAATAAGGACATCCAATGAGAGGACATAGCATTCCCATAAGGGGTTTCTTTACGTGTGAATCTAAAGCAGTTATTTAAAAGTTGAAGTGCCCCTGTGGTCGAATATATGTGGGAAAAACTACTAGAAGCATTAGACTGGTATCAATGAACATAAGTCAGCAATCAGGACATACAAAAACAAAAAAGAAAAAGAAGAGGGTACCTAAAAGAGTTTTGGTGAGAATTCTGTGGCGAGACAACTTTTTTGAGTATCGCCACAATGTATCCGATCTCGGTGGTGTGGTGCTTGAAGGCATTAAGGAAATGAATCGGAAGCAGTTAGAGTACAATTGTTGAGAAAAGAACGTATTGGATAGTTAACCCCCGACTCTAGAAGTCCAAAACGGACTGAATGAAGAAATAAATTTTAAAGTTTTTTTTAAAATAGATGAAATATTATAGGGTTAATTACCATGTGAAAATATAAGGAGGAAGGACACTCAACGCGCATGCTTGAAAAAGGAGGCAGAGTCCTCTGAAACGTTGCACACTTGCGCGTCCGGGCCCGGTTGTCTAAGTTACTCCTATCAAATCTGACGCCTTGCAGAGCGCTTGTCTAAGGAATGCCTACCAGTTTTGTGCACACAACTATTGTTACGGTAGTAACTTTTTGTATAAAAGAAGCCTAAAACTAAAAAAAGTTAGGCGAGTTTTTTATGCAATAAAGGAAGATTAATGGTGAAAAATTTTACCATGAGTCTTGGATATAACTGCATGCATACATAGAGAAAGTGACGTGCACATTATACCGGCAGGATATGCGCCGTGGATAATACCAGTCTGTGGGGCACGGCTGGAGGAGTATGGTAGCAGCTTACTTGAACCCTCACAGAGTACATATGTATTGGGGGTTTGGACAAAAAGGTCAGCTGATAGTGTTTTAGTACCTGAACTAGGTGCCCCAGACCTAATTAATAACTGCACTTGTTTGTTATACTGTAGGTTTTTATTTTTTGTACTTTAGTGATTCATGACAACGTGCAGGCTACGGTTCATCTATCCCAAACTAGTAGTTTTAGTCTTTAGACCCATAATATCTCTCCATCCTCCAGTGCTTGTTTGTGTTACTTTATACAGTTTTCCCTATTTTCAGTCCAGTGTTGTTGGGTTTTTTTTTGGGGGGTTTTTTTTTGTGTTGTTTGACAATCAGGCGCCCTCATCCATAATGCATGCCGTGTCTCTAAGATTGATGCTCCCTCTTGTGGCCAGAATCAATATCCTCACCAGACGGCTATTATCCTTCACGGCTTTGAAAGCTACATCCACGGCAGCTTTAAACATCAAAAAACGCCCTCGCAAACATTAAACGAATCCAGATCGTCTAGATTAACCGGTTTATGAAAAACTGACCTACTTTTTTTTTTTTTTTTTTTTTCCCCGGCCATCCCAAAGATGCAGAATTCCCATTGGGGCGCTGAGCCATTAGCATGTGGCGTCCCCTTGATCTAGTAGCGAGAGCCGCGTATGATGCTGACATGATTGAATAGACGGTTAATATTGTCGCCTGTGAAAAATCACAGCTGCGGTTGATAGAAGTGGAGCCACGGGGCTCTGGGAGATGTGTAATGTGGTTTAAGGTTTTATTGAAGACTTGTACAAAGTGGTTGTTCAGTTTATGTGGAGTCTTAAGTCAGATTATTATTGTATGTGTTTTGTCATTTACTGGTCGTATTGGATAGACGTGTAGCGGAGGAGGAGAGTGATGTTTAGTGTGAAGTGAGGGGTAGATAGTGGTGAAGAGAAATATACAGTCTATGATCTTTAACACTATATTTGGATGGGGTTTGTTTAAAATCCACTAGGTATCCATCCGCGTGAACATCCAGTTGCCCATCAAAACAGGGGTTAACTTTTTTCCCTGCATTGTGTTGCTCAGGAAAATGATGAGCAATATGGCAGTCTGCCTGATATTCACTACATTGTGTTTGCCATTGTGACTTAGGCTATGTGCACACGGCTTATTCACGCCGTAATTGCGGGACGGATTTCGCCCGCAATTACGGCGTGTGTACAGGCCCCATAGACTTTCATTATCCACGGCGCGTTTCCCGCCGGGATAATGTGCTTGTCACGGCGAGCGGGGAGAGGAGACGGAATCCATAGTTCTCTTTGAGAACTGTGGATTACCATAATGACTGGGACGGATTTCAGCCGTATTTGCGCGCAGCCTTAGGCACAGTTCACATGGCTTGTTGCCGACGTAATTGCGGGAGGGATTTCATCCCGCAATTACGCCGGCTGCCGTGCAGCGGGGGCGGGACGGGGGGCCGGCAGCTCGCCGGTCCCATAGACATTCATTATTCACGGCACGTACACGCCGTAAATAATGTGCATGTCACTTATCTCCCCCCGCGGCGGATTCGCCAAGCGGGGAGGAGAGACGGAATCCATAGTTCTCTATGAGAACTGTGGATTACCGTAATGACAGGGACGGATTTCAGCCGTACTGCAGCGCGAATACGGCCCGCAGAACGACAGAAATCAGTGCCTATATCAGCCGTGTGAACGGCCCCTTAGGGTATGTTCACACGGTGTAATTTCGGCACGCATTTCACCACATATTTGCGATGAATACAAGGCAAGATGAGCGCTGCAATTACGGTAATCCATAGCTCTCATAGAGAACTGTGGATTACGCCTCGTCCCCTCGCATGTACAATATGATCGTATTGTACGCGCGGGGAGATAAGTGACATGTCAATTACGTGCCACGAGTAATGAATGTCAATGGGGCTGGCAGGCTGCCCATCCACCCCCCTCTCCCCCGTGCTTCAGGGGGACTCCCAAATCACCCAGCGTATTGTGGCGCGTACTGTATGCACCGCAATTACGCCATGTGAACCTACCCTTTGATACAATCCGACACATTGTTATAGTAATCAGAGCAGAAATCTAGGGGATTCCAAAGGGTTCACTTACTTTTTTTTTTTCCTAGGGACTATACAACCATACGTGCCTGATCCCAGCATTCGGATTCCTGGCAGCCCAGTACGTTAGGGCTGTGCGGGAATCCGACGTCGGTCCCATGAAATATACATGTTCTATATTCCACTGGATGGTTTACGTTTTTGGAAACCCTCAGTAA
Source organism: Phyllomedusa bahiana (assembly GCA_025379985.1). NCBI lineage: Eukaryota > Metazoa > Chordata > Amphibia > Anura > Hylidae > Phyllomedusa > Phyllomedusa bahiana. The sequence continues at coordinate 122,485 of JAODAL010000735.1, read as the reverse complement.
AAAATCTGTGCTTTATAAACGACAGCGCTGGGCATGGTCGGATTTTCAGCGTATTCAGCATTTTGAAAAAAACATCCAAAATCCAGTGCTGTGTAGACATAGCCTTTAAAAGCAGTGTCGGACTGGGGTGCCTAGGGCCCACAGGTGGAGTTGATTCTAGGTGTCCACCAGTGTTTTCTTAGCTCATTTTTGGGAACCACCCTAGAGCTTTTACAAATTACTATATATACCTCCTATACTCTGGATCTTTCTCTGCTTTTCTGCCTCTCCCAAGGATATACTGTATATGAAGTTTAAAAAAAAAACTCCAGGTCTGCCATGCCCAGAGGCGCATCGGGGGTCTCGCCTGTTCCCCTGTGGGCCAGTTCAAGCCTACTTTAAAAGGATTATTGAAGGGACTTGGAGATAAGCTAGGGTAAATGGAAAGGGCCGTGCCACCACCTGTTGTTGAACAGAGCGGTATGGAGGTGCACACCAGAGCTCTGAATCCAAGATGGCGCTAGCTCCTTGTGCTCACACCGTGGCCTCTGCCAAGTGCTGGCTGGTAAAGTGGAGAGCTGGTCCTTCTGCCTCAGGATCTTGCCCATCGCTGTTCACTCTCATGGGCAACATAAAAGGATTCAGCCTGCGAGTCTTTTAAAAGAATTTGGAGCTGAAACTTTAGAACCAATCAACATTAAATCCTGCACGTACAAAGATTAGTTAAAAGTTGTTCAGAACATGCCCGCTAAAGAGGGTGGGCCCTCAAAATTCCCCTGTGGACCCTCCGTAATAACTTCCTTTGGTGGGCCCAAGGAACCGCAGTCAGACGCTCCCATAGGATATGTTCATACAACAGATTTTTCTGTTTAAAAAGAAATATGACTTGGAATATACAGCAGAAATCAAAAGCAAACCCTCGGGGATTTACACTTTCTATTTCTTTGATTTTGGACATAGAGTCAATGGGGTAATCCACATCATGGCTGCCCAACACATTTTGTGTGTGGAAAATGTGTCTGTGAGAGACTGGCGACTATTATTATTATTTTATTCATGTGATGCGAATTTCATTTTTTTCTCTCCAAAAGAAGTCCTAGTAGAATTACATACTGTTTTCATGCAATATAAGGGATATGCATCACTTTTTTTTTTCTAATTAACACCACATGAGAATACTTCATTTTTTATTTTCTTTTGTTTATGAATTTTTATTTTTTTTTTATTTTTTTTATTTTGCTTGATGTAAAGGATCATGGGGGCAGCCAACTTGCCTGAGCTGCTATTTAACAACTTAGAGATATGACTAACTTATGTAGGAGAAAATAATATATTATAGGCACAACCTGTGACTTGTACGGGAAGGAGAGTGGTATCCATCTCCTATTGTGAATGGTTGATCCTGTGTTACCTATATACAGGTGTAACTCCTCATCGTGAGCCCACCTGTGATGATATGGTACTGTAGAGATGCGCTAATAAACCGCCAATCACTGCATGCACCTCACGAATACATGTAAGAGCAGTACAGGACATGTAGTACTGCACTGTACTGTAGAGAGGCGCTATAGACCACCAATCACTGCATGCACCTCACGAATACTTGTAAGAGCAGTACAGGACATGTAAGAGCACTACAGGACATGCAGTACCACACTGTACTGTAGAGAAGTGCTATGGACCACAAATTACTGCATGTACCTCATTAATACATGTAAGAACAGTACAGGACATGTAGTTCCACACTGTACTGTAGAGAGGCACTACTAGTCCGCCAATCACTGCACGCATCTCACTAATACATGTAAGAGCAGTACAGGTCATATAGTTCCGCACTGTACTGTAGAGAGGAGCTACTAGACTGCCAATCACTGCATGCATCTCACTAATACATGTAAGAGCAGTACAGACATGTAGTACCGCACCGCACAGTACTGTAGAGAGGAACTACTAGACCGCCAATCACTGCATGCACCTCAATAATACAGGTAAGAGCCGTACAGGACACTGTACTGCAGACAGGTGCTACTAGACCGCCAATCACTTCACAAATACTGAGGTTTTACACGTAAAATGTTCATAATTGGTTGGATCTTCCATCAATTACATCTGCCGCAGATCAGCAGTGCCTGTGACATTGTTTCCTGAGGCCATTGTAACCTGAGGAGGAGCTATACTATTCTTACTGGCCATCTTCTATAAGAAGAACACTTTCACAGTAGTTTTGCCTGGTGTTATGTCCGTCTTTCTGTACCAGGTCCATTACAACTTTCTTACTGACTGAGACGGGCTGAGCTCCACTACAGGTCTTTTGTGCAGCTTAAGTCAATTGATCCTAAATAGAGTATTAAGCTTAATCTTGTTATTAGGAGGAACACAAGCAGGATTGACTACTGCAGTAATCTGCTTAATTTGTGGTCAAACATTATCAATAAGCAATCTGCATTAATTGAGACTGTTACAGTGAACCCGATGCAGAAGGTCGTTCTCGCCACAGTGGCCTGTCACATCCAAGTGCAGTTTATAGGAATTCATTACATCATTTGGAACATCATTTATATAGGATTTTCCCGTTACATGGCATATAGAGTAATAGGAAGGACATGAGGAAGGTAAAGTTTGACATACGTCACTGTCTGTGTATTTCGTTTTAACCTTTGCAGCCTTTGGCGTTACCTACATCTGTAAATTTCTGCCTAATATAAAACGCTTCCCCCATTTTTGGAGGTCTCCATGTGGTATCTTGCATGCAGCTTTTAGGTACTGAACCCAGTGTTAAAAACCTACATGAAAGGCTACCACAAGATTAAATGTGAACAAATGCACCATGGCCTGGTCTCCATATTCTTGCTCAAAACACCTACAAAAAAAGCTACCGTACAAACTAAAATTACAAAAAATAACACATTTTATTATATACACATAGAACATACAATAAAAACCGCGTACATTAGGATAAATAGGAACAACTTCTGAAGACGGGACACCCAACTGTTGAGTATACATATTTGTATCTCTTGCATATATCCGACCATTGTGTGCGGAAGTGGTTCCTCTCTACCTTCATGTATGCATTTTTATTCTATGTTTTATGTGGATATTACAACCTCAGTTCCCAAAAAGTTGGGACACTAAACAAATTGTGACTAAAAACCCGAATGCAATGATGTGGAGGTGCCAACCTCTAATATTTTATTCAGAGTAGAAGATAGATGACAGATCAAAAGTTTAATCTGAGTAAATGTAACATTTGAAAGGAAAAATATGTTGATTAAAAATTTCAGTGTCTACAAATGCCCAAAAAGTTGGGACAAGTAGCAATAAGTGGCTGGAAAAATGACATTGAGCATATAAGGGGAAAGGATCTCTCCTTAGGGAGAGCCACCAATAAATGGGTTGGTGTGAGGATTTACTCGCCTATCAGACCTCACTGACTGTTTTTGCATAAAGCAAAGGCTTATGGAAAAAAGAGCTGAGGAACTCCACAGCGCACTCTATTGGATGTAGTTATCCTCAATTCACAATGTAGCTCGCTAGGAGCTTTGCAAAGTGAAAAAGATTTTAGCCAAACCAGTTAAGTTCAGATACAGACAGCTGTTTCGGGGTTTTTGCCCCTCGTCAGTGCAGCGTAGCATATAACGAACAGCTGGAAGTCCAATCAACACTAATTAGGGGAATTGCCAACATGATTGGGTATAAAAAGAGCTCCTCAGAGTGTTAGTGTCTCTCTGAAGCCAAGATGGTAAGAGGATCACCAATTCCACCATTGTTGCGCAGAAAGATAGTGCAGCAATACCAGGATGGTGTTACCCAGCGTAAAATAGCAAAGACTTTAAAGTTATCATCATCAACCATACATAACATCATCAAAAGATTCAGAGAATCTGTGACAATCGCTGTGCGTAAGGGTCAAGGCCGTAAAACTCTACTGGATGCTCGTGATCTCCGGGCCCTTAAACATCACTGCACCTCAAAAAGGAACGCCACTGTCGAGGAAATAACAGAATGGGCTCAGGCATCCTTCCAGAAAGCATTGTCAGTGACCACAATCCACCGGGCCATCCGCCAGCTGAAACTCTACAGTGCAAAGAGGAAGCCATTTCTAAGCAAGCTCCACAAGCTCAGCCGTTTGCATTGAGTGTGCACATTGAGTGTGGCAAAATGGAAAACTGTTCTGTGGTCAGAAGTTCTTTATGGAACAGTGGGACGCCATGTCATCCGGACCAGAGAGGACAAGGACAACCCAAATTGTTAACGCTCCGTTCAGAACCCTGCATCACTGATGGTATGGGGTGGCATGAGTGCTTGTGGCATGGGCAGCTTGCATGTCTGGAAAGGCACCATTAATGCAGGGAGCTATGTTCAGGTTCTAGAACAACATATGCTCCCATCTAGACGTCATCTCTTTCAGGGAAGACCCTGCATTTTTCAACAAGATAATGCCAGACCACATTCTGCCGCAATCACAACATCATGGATACGTAGGAGAAGGATCCGGGGACTGAAATGGCCGCCTGCAGTCCAGAGCTTTCACCTATAGAGAACATTTGGCGCATCATAAAGAGGAAGGTGCGACAAAGAAGGCCCAAGACAATTGAACAGTTAGAGGCCTGTATTAGACATGAATGGGAGAACATTCCTATTTCTAAACTTGAGAAACTGGTCTCCTCTGTCCCCCAGACGTCTGGTTGAGGGTTTTGTAAGAAGAAGATGCCACACAGTGGTAACATCGGCACGGTCCCAACTTTTTAGGGATTTATTGACGCCATGAAATTTTTAAACATATTTTTCACTTAAAATGACACATTCTCTCAGTTTAAACTTTTGATCCGTGATTTGTGTTCTATTCTGAATATAATATTAAATGTTGGCACCTCCACATCATTGCATTCAGTTTTTATTCACAATTTGTTTAGTGTCCCAACTTTTTGGGAATTGAGGTTGTATAAAGATGTGTTATGTTATGTAATTTAATTTTGTGTGGTAGCCTTTTTGGTGGGCGTTGTGTCAAGAATCTGTAGATTAGACCATGACCGACTTTTTCTTTTCTTATGACCAATGGGGTTTCTTCAGCAGGAATCTGCAAGTCCTTCCACCTGTTTGGAATACTCCTTGTGTTTCCTACCCCTAAGCTCCAATGCAGAGTAGTCGTCCCTCTTCTAAAAAAAAAAAAATAGTTGCTCCTCACTGGAAGGAATATACACCCAACCTAGATGATGACTTTTATGCCATGTCTCCATCCATTATAGAACAAGGACAGTGGAGTATTGATAGCCCTGTGTAGATTAGCAAAATGGGTGAATATAGCAAAAGATTTTATCCTTAAACAGAATGTGGCTGGTGACAGATGCATGCAATTTTTCTGTTCCCCTAGAAGAAAGACTACATGGACTGAATATAATTTCATGACCATGCTAAACCCAGTTGTTAAAGCCAAAGTATTTGTTACATAGTACGGTTGAACCAAGTTCAAGTTCAACCAAGGATGGGAAAATGTGGGTGAAGGGAGGGAGATAAGGAGTTTAAGTCTAGTTTCCCTACTGATGAAGGCTTTGAAACCCATAAGGCAAAAAACAATCTGCTCTAAGGAAGATTTAATCTCTGATCCCAGAGTTGCCATCAGACTGGATCTAGAATTTTACATGGCTACCAGTATTAATCTTTAGTTCCAGGTAGGTATCTATGACTTTATTGAAACTCCCCACTGTTCCTGCTGTGACCAGCTCCTCATGCGGCTATTCCACAGATTTACAGTTCTTACAGTGAAGAACTGTTTTCTCCTCTGGAGATTGAATCCTTTTTTGTCTAGCCAAAGGGAATGTCCTCTTGTCTTCTGAGGGGGCTTTACATGAAATAATTTTTCCCTATACTTTTTGTAGGGAACATTTATATAAATTAATCATTCCCCCCACCCCCGAAGACATCTTTTCTCAAGACTAAATAAGTTAAATTCTTCTAACCTCTCCTCATAACTAAGATGCTCCATTCCCCTTATAAGTTTGGTTGCTCGTCTTTGCACACTCTAGCTCCATTACATCTCTTCTATAAACTCGGGCCCAGAACTCAACAGTATATTCCAAGCGAGGCCGCACCAATGCTTTATACAGCGGTAAAATCACATCCCTGTCCCACGAGTCCATGCCTCTTTTAATACACGCAAATATCTTCCTTGCCTTAGAGGCAGCTGATTGACATTGCATGCTGTTCTGTAGTCTATGATCTACAAGAACGCCCAGATCTTTCTCAACAAGTGATTCTCCCATTCCCACCCTCCCACCCCCAGTATATATGATGCCTGTAGATTATTTCTCACCAGATGCAGAACCTTACCTTTATCCACATTGAACCTCATTTGCCAAGTGGATGCCCAAGCACTGTGTGTCCAGGTCTGCTTGTAATTTATGAGCATCTTCCATAGATTGCACTACCCTGCATAGCTTGGTGTCATCTGCAAAAATAGAAACTGTGCTATTGATCCCTTCCACTATATCATTAATAAATACATTGAATAAAAGAGGACCCAATACTGAGCTCTGGGGACACCACTCATAGCCAGGGACCACTCAGAGTAGGAGTCATTTACTCTATCCGAGTACGATCTGAGTACGATCCGATAGCCAGTTTTTAATCCAATTACACTATTATTTCTAACCCAATGGATTTTAATTTACCCAATAAACGCTTATGCAGGACACTGTCAAATGCCTTTGCAAAGTTTAAAAACACAATATCCGCAGCTGTCTCGCTATCCAGACTCCTACTCAACTCTTGATTAAAGCAGATCAGGTTGGTCTGACAACTTCTGTCCTTAGTAAAACCATGCTGGCACTCACTTATTATAATGTATTTGTCCACATATTCCTGTATATAGTCCCTTATGATCCCCTCAAACAGTTTTCCCACAATATATGTTGAACTTACTGGTCTATAATTACCTGGTCAAGACTTGGAGCCTTTTTGAAGGGGCTGACCTGTGCTTTCTTCCATAAATGGCATCATACTTGTCCTGGGTTATGTCTGGTAGTACAACTCAGGTTTTTTTTTTTTGTTTTTTTTTTAACTCATTGACAACTTTTTCATTAAAAAAAAAAAGCCAAAAAACCTATGTATATGAATGTTTCCTAGTCATATAAATCAGTCATGTGGTGCCGCTTCTTGATAGTCGTATCTCGAACAAATAGTTTTTCTCAAGGCTATAGTGTGATTACCTCTACTGTATATGGGCAACTTGCACCAGAGAGCTGATAATGAAAGACTTGAGTTTTGAGAAACAGTCATGATTAGTAACTTGTTGTCGGTCCTGACCATCTGGCCTGTTTTTCGAAGTGACTTTGACGACCGTTTAGAGAAATGCTGGACTGAAACTGTCACTTTTCCTTAAGATGGGATGAGCAAAAGAAACACAAATGACACACATATTGCACCAAAATGTGCAGGATAATAGGTAGATCAGAGTTTTACAGCCCCACTGGGGGCAATTATGCAGCCTACCGGCACACACAGCCTTCTGATTTTTAAATAAGCTGTAAACACAATGTCAAGACAAATGAGACAGTGTAAATATTTCGCCTGAATAAGATCCCCATAGAAAGTGTCTTGATAAATATCCCGGTGGGAACGAAACGTTGCCCTGTTTTTTTAAAACACTTTACTCAAATAAAATTGTCCCCGAAGGTCTGTTCTAATTTGCACTTTGGAAGCAGTAACTGGTGTAATGAAATGCTGCCGGGTTCCCACAGAGAAGCAGCTGTTTTCACGAAAGAAATAGTTGTGTGTTTATTCTTGACATATTGTATTATTTGTGGCTTCTGACAGATAAAAGCTGAGAAAATACAGCATTCATGAACTCGAGACCAGCCCTGGAGAGGTTTGTTTGTATGTACAGTGCCCCAAAGATAGGTTATAGTTGGATGAGTTATTAGGGCCCCTTATTCCCTAGAAAACTATCAGCATTGCAGTGGCTTCCCACCCCAAAACCTATTCTTCCTGTCAGCACCAATTTGCTGTATGGTTGTAGTGTAGCTCTATCTATCTAAACTGTAAAACCATCATTCTTCCTTTGTTACACCCTCTTAAATAGGGACCCTCGTACGTTCCGCCTGTGCCCTCTCTCTCTCTCTCTCCTCCTTGGCCTGTGCCCTCTCTCTCTCCTCCTTGGCCCGTGACCTCTCTCTTTCCTCCTTGGCCCGGGCCCTCTCTCTCTCCTCCTTGGCCCGTGCGCTCTCTCTCTCCTCTTGGCCTGTGCCCCTCTCTCTCGCCTCATTGGGCCCGGCCCCTCTCTCGCCTCATTTGGCCCGTGCCCCCTCTCTCGCCTCCCTTGGCCCCGGCCCCCTCTCTCGCCTCATTTGGCCCGCGCCCTCTCTCTCGCCTCCCTTGGCCCCGCGCCCTCTCTCTCGCCTCCCTTGGCCCCGCGCCCTCTCTCTCGCCGCTCCCCGCGCCCTCTCTCTCGCCGCTCCCCGCGCCCTCTCTCTCGCCGCTCCCCGCGCCCTCTCTCTCGCCGCTCCCTCTTGGCCCGCGCCCTTCTCTCGCCTCTCGCCTCCATTGGCCCGCGCCCTCTCTCTCGCCTCCATTGGCCCGCGCCCTCTCTCTCGCCTTCGCCTCCCTTGGCCCGCGCCCTCTCTGCTTCCGCCTCCATTGGCCCGCGCCTCTTCTCTGCCTTCCGCCTCCCTTGGCCCCGCGCCCTCTCTCTCGCCTTCCGCCTCCCTTGGCCCCGCGCCCTCTCTCTCGCCTTCCGCCTCCCTTGGCCCCGCGCCCTCTCTCTCGCCTTCCGCCTCCCTTGGCCCCGTGCCCCCATCTCGCTTTCCGTCTCCCTTGGCCCCGTGCCCCCATCTCGCCTTCCGCCTCCCTTGGCCCCGTGCCCCCATCTCGCCTTCCGCCTCCCTTTGCCCCGTGCCCCCTTCTCGCCTTCCGTCTCCATTGGCCTGCGCCCCCATCTCGCCTTCCGCCTCCCTTTGCCCCGTGCCCCCATCGCGCCTTCCGCCACCCTTGGCCCCGGGCCCCCCTCTCGCCGTCCGCCTCCCTTGGCCCCGTGCCCCCATCTCGCCTTCCGTCCCCTTGGCCCCGTGCCCCCATCTCGCCTTCCGTGTGCCTTGGCCCCGTGCCCCCATCTCGCCTTCCGCCTCCCTTGGCCCCGTGCCCCCATCTCGCCTTCCGCCTCCCTTGGCCCCGTGCCCCCATCTCGCCTTCCGCCTCCCTTGGCCCCGTGCCCCCATCTCGCCTTCCGCCTCCCTTGGCCCCGTGCCCCCATCTCGCCTTCCGCCTCCCTTGGCCCCGTGCCCCCATCTCGCCTTCCGCCTCCTTGGCCCCGGGCCCCCATCTCGCCTTCCCCCTCCTTGGCCCCGTGCCCCCATCTCTCCTCCCCCCTCTTTGGCCCCGCGTCCCCTCTCTCTCCTCCCCCCTCTTTGGCCCCGTGTCCCATCTCTTCCCTTCCCCTTTTCTCCTCTTCTCCCCTCCCCAGCCTCATTTCTTCCTTCCTAATCTGTTCAGCTGAGACCCTGCATCCTTCCTTTCATATTCACATCCTTCTTCCCTCACCACTCAACTCTGTAAGATCCTCAGTAAACATACTCAACTGACATCCATCATAACAAAAAAAAAAAAATAATTCTATGTGAGAACTCTTCTCATCAAACTGGGTGGTTTCGAACAGACTTTGAATAACCTACGATCAACAAAGGATAAATGTCTCCAGATACAAACCGTAAATCGCCTGCCGTAGCAGTCACACTCTTTTTATTCATAAGATGAATGCGCTGTTTCCTGGATATACTTGCAGTCATTATTAGTTGAACTGTATCCTTGGTGTATTATATTTTTCACTTGGTGTCAAATTTATCCAAGTTTGTGGAAATTGAAATAGAGTGAAATCTTTCTTGACCTTCAGAAGGATTGAGAAAGCCACCATAAAACTTCTCTTTTGGCAGCTGAGAATGCGGGAAGCTTTTGGGATGTTTTGTGGTGAATGTAGGACAGCTGGAAGTTAATAAGGAATTCCCCAAATTCTTTGTAAACCAAAAACACAGAATCCGGGTCCTGTATTCCTCTTCTAGGAGTTCACCTTCTAGTGGCACGAATGCATCCCTGCAGCTACACTAGGTGGTTTTACGAGCCCTAGAGTTGTAGGTTAAGCACAATTTTATGGTTTAGGCAATACATTTATTGCATCTTAATTAACCATTATTACACTTCTGGTATTTTGGCTGGCAATTAACAAGTCCAGTGCCCCATATTGTGATGCACTTTCAAATATGGATGTAGACGACTTCTAAAAGAAGTGACGATGAAGTCAGGTGATGTAGGGATGGGGATTATGGATATGAATGTGGAATCCATAATTATTCTTCACACCTCAGATCAGGAGTAAGAATTTCATTTTGACATTCATGTAGACATCCACAGGGGTCAAGGACACACCTATGTGGATGTACCAATATGAGCGTTTGCATGCAATCTATGTGGATTTTGACCTTTGTGACTTCATACTGCCATATTTTCTAGTCTCTGAGAGTTACTTCAATGTCTCATCTTGTGTACTATGAAGGGGAAGATCTCTCCTTAGGGGGAGCCCCTATATAGGCGTGTGGAGATGCGAAATTGCCTTTTACACTCCACGAAGCATCTGCATATCACAAGGCATTATGGGAAAGAAGCAGAGAAGCTCAAGCGCCCTCTGTTGGATGTAACAAATTCTCACTTTGCTTTTAACCCACTGGGTCTTTGGAAAGCAAAAGGGATATTTAGCCAAGTCAGCATCACACATCTGTATACAGCCGTTTCGGGTAGTTTGCCCCCTCGTCAGTACAGAGCAGAGTGCAGATGGGTGATGCTGGCTTGGCTAAATATCCCTTCTTGCTTTCCAGAGACCCAGTGGGTTAAAAGCAAAGTGAGAATTTGTTACATCCAACAGAGGGCGCTTGAGCTTCTCTGCTCTTTTCCCATAATGCCTTGTGTACCATGAACATATATACTATCTTCTTTTTTTTTTTTTTTTTCTTTATCTAATTGTTGATGTATGGTAGTTTGGAGATGTAGGCCATCGGTCTGTGTTCCCCAATCTACTGAGTAGATACACTTTAGTAATTTCAAGACCCAACACATTGCCATAGCTAAGAATTAGGCAGCGATCAGGCTGCTATGGAAGCCAAACTGGACAGTCATAGGTTGTCTCTTCCTTCCGTAGCATTGGCTTTGTCCACCATAGCTTAGTGTTGAGTCTTCTGTGCCTCACTTTAGACAGGTAAGTAACTCAATATGATATAGTGACATGACCTGATCTAGTACAGACTGTGTTTCGGTTGTTCACCAGCCTTATTACAAAGAACACCAATTCTCCCCTAGACCACCAGGAAAGCAATTACAAAGACCACCACCTTCCAACTAGACTACCAGGAAAGCAATTACAAAGAGCACCACCTTCCCCTTAGACCACCAGGAAAGCAATTACAAAGACCACCACCTTCCAACTAGACTACCAGGAAAGCAATTACAAAGAGCACCACCTTCCAACTAGACTACCAGGAAAGCAATTACAAAGACCACCACCTTCCAACTAGACTACCAGGAAAGCAATTACAAAGAGCACCACCTTCCCCTTAGACCACCAGGAAAGCAATTACAAAGAGCACCACCTTCCTCTTAGACCACCAGGAAAGCAATTACAAAGAGCACCACCTTCCAACTAGACTACCAGGAAAGCAATTACAAAGAGCACCACCTTCCTCTTAGACCACCAGGAAAGCTTCCTTTTTTATGTGACGTCTTTCTTAATTTGTTCATTTTCTTTTTTTTCCTTGTGTGTTTCTTCATATTTTTTTTTTTTTTTTTTTTTATAAGGACATGGACATGATGATCAGATCTTTTCTCTTGTTCGTAGGCCAAGCAGTCTTTAGCAACCCTCACTAAAGACGTGCCCAAGCGACATTCACTGGCTATGCCAGGTGAAACAGTCTTAAATGGAAACCAGGAGTGGGTAATGCACGCGGATCTCCCGCTTACTGCAGCCATCCGTCAAAGCCAGCAAACGCTGTACCACGGTCACCCGCAGCATACTGCCGATCGGCAAGGTTTGTTTCCAAGTATTGATCATGCACAGTCAAGGGACTTATTGGGAGCAATCAATCACGTCCTACACATTCCTGCGGAGCATAAACTATTTGGTTAAGTATGCTCTGCCTAATTAGGTGCATATGTTATTAGTGGAAAAGCTGCCAGGTTCCCAGAGCAGCTCTCTGCTCTCCATTTACTGCTTGAATATTAAACTTTAAAAAAGGGAATGTAACGTCTAAAATAAAATGTTTGATATTGAAACCTGGTTAAAGGGGTTGTCTCATTTCAGACAATGCTGGTATATTGCTAGGATATGCCTTCATTGTATGATAGGTCTGGGTCTTACCTCTGGGACCCGCACCTATCTCCTTAAAGGGGTTTTGCCACAAAGTAAAATGGACGTGGGACGTTTGTAAATTAAATAATAAACATTTTCACCATTCATTATTATTAAAAATTCTGCACCGGTTTTGTCTTAGCTGCTCCTTTAATGATCTATTGTTTACAGCTCATCTCCAGGGGGTACGACCAGGGCTGTGAGCTCTTCAGTCCTGGTCGCACATGCTCAGACATCCTCTCCTTTCAGGAAGCTACTGAGTGTTCAAACCCCAGGTGCTGTCATTTTACTCCCGTCCTCTGTGCTCCTTAGTAATTAGTCAAACAGTGCAAATAAATTAAAAAAAATAAACCTCAATCAGGTCTTTGCATTGATAAAGAGAAATAAAATCCACAGGTTTTGTTCCTACAGGGATTTGAACCGAGGACCCTCGTGCCTGGAGGCAAAAGTTTTACCTCTGACCTACAATGTAATTACTTACAGTTTTACACATAAACAGACCTTTCTTTGACTATAGAGAGGAAAGGCCTGGTGATGTCATCCTGCAGGGTCACATGATCTGCAATTCAAACAAATCGCACACGCCCCCTTCTGAGCACACAGAGCTGAAGAGCTGGATGCAGGACATATGAAATGAGATCGTGGCAAAACCCCTTTAAGCCCCAAAACCTCTTCATTCTGAGGAGAGGTAGTCGAGACTCTCCCATAGAAATTAATGGGCGTTCCGAGTTTAGCTGGGAGAAGCACCATGTCATTATGTGACGATACAAACCTTTATCACCTTAACATTCCACTAACATTTAAATATTCTCAAAGACGTATGGACATAGAGCTGAAACTCTTAGGGTGATATGCATGATTTTTGGCGCCCAGGTGCCATTTTTTTGGCGCGCATTAGTAGCGTAGAATGCCCCTGAATCTATGAACCTGTTCTACTGCGGGTCACATGTTCAGCGCCCCTTTTTTAAAGTGGTTTACCTGTTCCAGCAGTAATATGCTTGGATTTGACGATAAACAGTCATAAATGTGTAGAATCGTACGGTTGTAGTGCGATACGCATCCAGCATGCCCGCCCCCCAATCTCGAGCGCATTACAGTGCCCCAGGGGCCCGATAATGCGCCTAATATTGGAGTGCGCCTGACTAAACATCTAGCGGACAGGGCTGCACCAGTTTCCAGGCGCAGCCCCGTACACACGTCGCACTTAGTGCCCTGTATTGGATATAGCATTCCCCAAGTCAAATCCGACTCAGAGACTTGCAGTGGATTGAAGCCATGCCATTTTTATCTGCACACAGCAGTTTCGGGGTGATTGCCCCTCATCAGTATAGAGTAGAATAAAAGCATACTAGTCTGGCTGGGAGCACATTACGGTTTTCATGACATTGAAGGTATCCATCGTGTTATATGGGGGTAAAAAGGTACCTGATGGATACCATGACCACCATAGTGGTGAATAGAACATACATAGTCCTACGTGGACTATATTTGCCCTGTTTACTGGTGGTATACGCTATTCTTTGCAGGCTATTGACTCCCAGAGGAGGGTATATCGCCTGTAAATATTACAAATGTAGTCCACATAGACTGTGTGCTCTGTTCACCTCAGTGGGGCTGTGGTGGCTGTTGCGGTATCCATCATGGTACCCTTTTTCCCTGATACCTCAACAGATACCTGCAACATGTAACCATAGTGTGAACCCAGCCTAATGAATTAGGCACACCCTAGTAAAGAATTATGGATTTTCAGTCTGTATTCCACTGGAAGAGTTTTCGCTTCGCTCCTTTTAAAGTATGACTTCAGTTTCAGTGTTTGGTCTCCAAATTGTATAACATGGTTGCGCCTTGTCTTAGGTTTCATTGTTTTCGGCTTTAGGGGACGTTCACGCGCCGCGTTGGATACGATTTTGGATCCGTTTTTAGAGGCGTGTTTGGATCTGTTTTTCGGACCTACAGTAAACTCGCATCTAAAATGTGCAGCAGTGTGATTTCCATTGCTTTCAATGTAAAACACGTAGCGGTGTTCAGACAAGTGATCAGCGATGCGTGTTTACATGCGTCTTTCTGCTGCATCTTAGCAGACGCCCTATTTAAAACAATAGGGCATGTGTCTGCCGCAGCCAAAACGCATTCAGGCACGCACCTGTGCGTTTGGATGCGTTTTGGATCCGATTGACGCAGCGATTTTCGGATCCAAAACGCAGTGTGAACATACCCTTAGTCTGCTATAGATACATATATATTAATGTTGTTCATATATTGTGCCTTCATTGTTCTATGCATGGAACATACTTCTCTGTATTGTTTTTCCCTCTAGCTGTCAGAGTAAGCCCTTGTCATTCGAGACAACCATCAATAATCTCTGATGCGTCTGCTGCAGAGGGCGACAGGTCGTCAACACCGAGCGACATCAACTCTCCAAGACACAGAACGCATTCCCTCTGCAATGTAAGACGGTAGTGTAGGTCTCTTTTTTTTTCTCTACCTTTTTCCTTCATTCAGGAATGATCATTCGCATCCTGCACTTGTTTATACGCTGCTGTCAGTATGTACGCCGCATGCCTGGCTGTATAGATGGAAGCGCTGTGAGGGGGCAGAGAGGCTGTTGTGCTTCATTATAGAGAAGGCTGTGAATTCCTGCTTGTGCCGTTTCCTGGCTACAGAGGCTTGACCTATACAGCGGAGCCGCTTCTATAGGAACGGGAATAAAGAACATGTTGATGAATTCATTGGGTGCTCTTTTTGTCAGGTGAATACGCAGCTTGAATGCTGATCGCTGAATGTCTCTATAGTGTTGGGTGATCTCCAAGATTATGGTTATTTATCTTGTCATCAGGCCTGAACTTTTTTTTTTTTTAGGGTAACATGGCTAAATTGTATATGATATGCTGCTCCGGCTGTGGTCATTTGGTGGGCACACCTTACCAAATGCAACATTACATTTAATCTAAAATTTGGCCCAAATTTCAGTCTATAAACTATAAAAAAAAAGGGCGGGGGGCGGGTGGGTTTTTAAAGGTTTTTCCCCCTTTTGCGTTTTTTTTGGGGGGGGTGTTGGGCCCGTTAAACCCCCGGGGGGGTGGGGGGGGGGGGGGTTTTTGGGGGTGCCCGTTGCGCTTTAAATTTTGTTTTTGGTTTTTTGGGGTGGAAAAAAGGTTTTTTTCCCCCGGGTTGGGTTTGTTTGGGGGGGGGGGAGGTTTGGCGGGGGACGGGGGGGGGGGAAAAATTGGGGCCCGGTTTTGAAGGAGGTGGGGTTTTTTTTTTTTTCCCAAGGGGGGGGGGGGGTTTTTTGGGGGGGGGGGGGACCCGGGGGGAAAAGATGGGTGGGGGGGGGGGGGGGGGGCCGGGGGTTTGTTGGGTTTTGGGGGGGGGGTTGCCCGGGGGGGGGTTCAAAAAACGGGTGCTTTGGATTTTTGGGGTTTTTTGGGGGTGGGGTTTGAATGCTGGGGGGGCCGGGGGGTTAGTTAGGTTTTTTTTTTGGTGCTTTTTTTTTTTTTGGGGGAAAAGGGGTTTTTGGGGGGAAAGTGGGTGTGGTTTTTGGTGGGAATTTTTGTTTTTTTTAAAAAATTTTTTCTTTTTAAAAAAAAAAAAAAAAAAATTTTTGTTTTAAAATTTTTAAAAAAATTTTTTTTTTCCCTTTTTTTTAAAAAAAAAGGTTGGGGACGGTTTTTTTGGTTTTAAAATGTTTGTTTTGGGGTTGGGTGTTTAAATTTTTTTTTTGGGGTTTTTGGTTTTGGGGGTTAAGTTTTTTTTTTGGCTTTATTTGGGGTTTTTTTTTTTTCTTGGGTTTGTTTTTTTCAAAATTTTATTGTTCGTGGTTTCTTTTTTTAAATAGGTTTAAAATGTTTTTTTTTTTTTTTAAAAATTGGGTTTTAAAAAAAACCTTTAAAATGGGGGTTTTTTTTTTTAAATATTAAAAAAAGGGGTTTTAACCTTTTGAAGGCTTGCTGACTGTAAAAAGGAAAGGGATTGCCATGGAGAACAGCGAGTGGTCTCGCTTCTAGAATGTAAGGTATTTTTTAATTTATTCTGCATATATTTTTTGGGGTTTTAGCTTTCCAAAAAGGGCCCATTTAAATAATATTTTAATAATAATAATAATTTTTAAATTTTTTTTTAAAGGCCCAAAATATTCCCCAACTTTACAAAAACAAGGGGAAACGTAAAACATACAATTAAAAGTACTTACAGATGAGACACAAAGGGTGAGGGCCCGCCCTGAGAGCTTAAACTTTAGGGGGTTTTTGGTTTAAACTCGGTAAGAAATGCAAAATTTACAATGGTCCCCGGGCCCTGTTTCATAAATAGGGGGGGGTTTAAGAAAAATGGATGAACCCGCCACCCGACTACATCTAATACAATAAGTGGCCTGGAGTGCCCAGTGAGGGGAGTGAGGGGGTTGTTAGCAGTTAGGGACTTGGTGGGCCAGACCGAGAAGATGTATTTCAGGGCCCCCTTTAAAAAATGGGGGGGTTGTGAAAAGTCCTGATTGCCCCCCGGAGCTATTCAGAGAATTTGGGCGCACGTGTGAAATCTTGAGGGGGGGGCATGGGAGGTTCGGATGATTTAGGAAGGTCTGAATCACAAACAGGCGGGGGACGGGTCGGGGGGTAGCAGAGACGGGGGGAGATGTAGGGGGGTGCAGCGCTGTGGGGAGCTTTATGGGTGAATGATGAGTTTTTAAATGTATCCTGTACTGGAAAGGGCAACAGTCTGATGAACAGGGTAGGGCATCAGTATAGCGGGGTGAGGAAAGTGAACCGGCTGCTGCATTTAGGACATATTGAAGAGGGGGGAGTTTTCAAGGGGAGACCATTAGCAAAGGGGTTACAGTAGTCCCAAAGAGAAAAAATAAGAGAAAAATGAGAGTTTGGTTTTTCCACGGTGAGAAATGGACGGGTTTTGGAGATATTCTTGAGGTGAGGTGACCATACATGGGGTGGGAAGGTTCAATCAGAATCTAATATAACCCCCGACGCGGGCTGCGCCCAGGAGAAAAAGGTTGGGACCACATACAAAAAAGAAAATAGCAGGGGGGGGGGGGGGGGTTATAGATGGCGGAAAACAAGAAGTTCAGTTTTGTAGGTTTAGTTTTAGAGGAGAGGGAAGATGTCAAGACGCGGGCAGCAGTCACTGGGGTTTTTTAGCGGCTGGGGGTGAGTCCCGGGAAGAGGTTATAAATTGGGGTCTCAGCATAAGATTGTATGGGAAACCAAATTTTTGATGGTTTTTTCCCCTGGGGGCTGTGTACAATGAAAATAAGGGGGGGACCTAAAATGATCCCCAGGAAACCCCAAAAGCAAGGGGAGGGAAGGAGATAGAACCAGAAAATGAGACTCTGTATGTGGACATAATATTACAGCGTTATACTGGTTCCATGTTATACTGAGCTGCCATAGAGGGGTTGTAGGGCCAAACTATCCTTTCTATATAACTCCAGTTTTCATATGGCGGTACGTCCTCTCTGAAAAACTTCAACAATAATGTGAATACAAAAACATATCGGCAGCACTCCCCGAACGCCAAGTGACAGCTAAACAACGAATATGTAAACTCTTCCAAAGTGTACTTCTGCTACTTCTAGGATACATAAAAATTGGAGGTTCTAAGTGCACATTTTTGATCAAAATTGTGAGGTCGCATTCTCCCCTCGCTTTGGCTCCATACTTTTAGGGCATACTTTGAGCTATACAGGCAGCCCCCACGTTATGAAGGGATAGGGACTGTTAATTTGTTCTTAAGTTGAATTTGTATGTTAGTCAGAACAGGTATATTTATTAAATGTAACTTCAGCACAAAAGTTCTTGTTTTGTTTTTGTTTTTTTTGGATAGTGCAGGGAAGGGTTTTTACATTTGTTTTGCTGTCTGTGCCCCTGTTAAGATTTCACCTTATGTGCTGCAGTGGCATGCTGGCACTTGTAGTTCCACAGCTACTGTTTGCTGTGGAATCTGGAACTACAAGTGCCAGCATGCCCCATAAGTCTTCGTTTGTAACAGATATAAGTCAGAATGTTTTAAGTTGGGGACTGCCTGTATTTTAATTGAAAACTACATATGTGAATGGGTGGAGCATTTCCTTTCTGGTCTACGGTATAATAGTGCCATGTTCCACCAGGTGGTCTATGATTCTATAATTCAGTGCTGTAGGGAAGTATGCTGCGGTAGCACACAAAGTGCTTACGGTTTCATAGTACAAATCTATAGGTTCTCCTGGATTGTTGTAAAGGGCCCACCATATTCATGAAGCCTAGGGTAAAGATAAGGAGATCTGAAAGGAGTCTGGTTTCCATCCAAAAGAGAGCAGGATCTTGGGAAGAGGTTAGGGGGCTTGGCCTTTTGAAGACCAAGTTGTGGGGCCACTTTAAGGCCATGTTCACACGGCTTATTTGGACGAGGTTTTCGGACCGTTTCCGCTCCCAAAACCTCGCCTGAAAGACGCTTTTTCAGAAGAGGTTTTAGAGGCGTTTCTCGGCGAGGTTTTGGATGAGGTTTTCACCCACACAAATTAATAGCCAGGTCAAAAAACGCGCCGAAAACACGCTTCAAGAATTGACATGGCACTTCTTTTTCAGTGCTTCCAAAGAAGCGTGTTTAACGAGGTTTTCCATAGGAATCAACTAAATGAGCTGGGGGCATTTTGGAAGCGTTTTGGATGAGGTTTTGGGGGAGGAAACGCTCCGACAGCCTCGTCCAAATGAGCCGTGTGAGCATGCCCTTAATGGGATCATTGAATTCAATGATATAGCCTATAACAAGGTTGAATGGATTCTCTACACAATGGGGCAGATCTATCAATAGTGTCTTACTTTTAGACAGTGTAAAGTTAGACTAGACAATCTTACAATGTGCCACACTTATCATAGTGTTGATAAATCTGGCGCAGGTTACAACTGTCTAGTCTAAGTTTGTACAACAATTAAGTTGGCTTGCTTTCACGCCAGAAACTGCGGCAAAATCCGGGCGCATTTTTTGTCGCATTTAAGCCACACCAATTTACGAGGCCACTCCCCTTTTGTCGGACGAGGCGCTGAAGCATCTGAAACGGTCTAAAACACATAGTAAATGTGGCGAAAAGCTTGTTTTTGGCACAAATGGAGCCAGAATTCTGGCGCAACCGCCTTGATAAATCTGCCCCAGTGGCTCTGTCTTGCTAGTGAACAGATGGGAGCATTTGCTTGGTTGGTGTGTGGCGCGGATGAGAAGCAATGCATGTGTCCTGCAACAGCAACCTTCTTCCAAAGCTTTGTACAGTGGTGCTTGACTTAGCCATGAGCATGTTCCCATCTACTTAAAGGCGGAACATCTACCATAACGACCTTTTACCTTTATTACTTTTAGTCTTTAGAAGACCTGGAAGACCAGAAGAGGAAGAAAAAGAAGGAGAAGATGGGTTTCGGGTCCATTTCAAGAGTTTTTGCAAGGGGGAAACAGAGGAAGTCCTTAGACCCTGGTCTTTTTGATGGTACTACACCTGACTATTACATAGAGGAGGATGCGGACTGGTGACTGCCTCTGGAAACTGCTTATTCTGTGTGTGTGTGAAAGGGTGTATGTGCCCGTTTACAAAGTCCGAACCAGTCAAGTGAGCCTTTTTAATTCTATTGAGGACTTTTCGTTGTTTTTTCTTTTTTTTCTTTTTTTTTCTTTGCATCGCTGATTCTGTAAGTGCTGTACATAAAGAAGTGTATAAAGATGTTGATTGTTGTCCTTTTAGCGATGCTGTTGTATTGTAACTTTTGTCTTTACTGGATTTATTGTTATGATTTTTGTGGATTTTTATTTGGGATGTGGGTCTAGGTTTTTTTTTCATTTTTTGTTCAGTTTTTAATTTTTTTCAGTTCTTTTCCTTTTTGAAACTTGAAAAACTACTGTGTATTTGTAAATAACAAAAACTGTGCACTTTGTGCTTGTAGTGTCTTGTCCTGAGCGCTCTATTTTTTATTTTTTTTTGTTAACCCATAGTGTGATGCATTCTATATCTGCAATGTTTTGAATGACATTATCCTGTTTCAGGGGTGTGCCAGCGCTTTGTAAAGAAAAGAAAAATTATATATACAGATCTTTATTCAGGAAGTTTAACCAACTTTCTTGAATGAAGTAATAAGATGTATCATTTTGATCACACACAGGGCAAGACAGCCAGGTGGTCACCATATTCTGCCTATCAGTCTATTTGGATTTCGTGTCACTGCAGTACAGAGTGTTTCAGCAAATGACACTGTTCCATGGATAGGCTGCTTTTGGTTCAGACCACCTATTACTACCTGCACTGTGCCGGCAGCAGTCACTCTTAAAACTTTTATTGCCTGCCAGATAAAATTGTTTTGTTTTTGTTTTTTCCTTTTTACGTTTTTGTAATTTTTTTTTTGTATTTATTTGCATAAATGCACAAAGTTGTTATATCTAAATTATAAAAAAAGTAAATGTTGAAGTTCTATTTTTCCTAAAGGATGAAGGGTATGTTTATATCATATGTGCTCTAAAGCTGCGGCCCCTCCCTGTCATTAATGCATTGAGTGGGCTCAGTCGCATTTTAATGCAGCTTAACCAAAATCGCACGAATAACTTAAATAATTTTAATATTCACTTGGTTACGTCTTCCAAAATCCAACTTTTACCATCTTCATAGTATTTATGGCTTTTTATTTCTTGTATGTAAATTCCTACCATTGGGTGTACTTTAATACTGTTTAATAATGCAAATTTTTACCATTTTTTGTTGTTTTTTTTTTCTTCCATAATCACTGTTTAAATGTGTTTTAAGACACTTAAAATGTACTAGTTATCCCCAGGCTGTGAAACCACCACTGTGTGGCTACGAACAGTGAATGATGACCTATGTCTAATGATCGAGTCCAGTGAATGGATATCTGCCCAGTAAGGGTAAATGCACATTATGCGGATTTGCTGCATATTTTTCATATGGAATTTGCCATAAAAAATTGCTGTGATTTAAAAAAAAAAAAAAAAATCACATCAATTTACATACAGTAGAACATTTTGTGAACCCAGACTAACTAACCTGTAAAAAAAAAAATGTCTAGTCTACGTCTGTGGTATCTGTCGGGGCATAGAAAAAAAAAAGGTACCCTGACAGATATTGTGACATAGCCATGACCTGCGCATACAAAAATGCCACAGATTAAAGGGGTATTCTCGACATGCTGTTTCACAAAGTCTCAGACAGCTTCAGACTTGCACTTCATGTTCAGATTGTGGGTAGGTCTATAGCAGCGATTGGCATATGAGCTTTGTTATTCCTAGCTGATCTTGTTACGGAGACATGAATGCAGGAGGTTTATAATCTGCAGTGCACAAGATTACAGAGCTTTAAGAGTTAAAACTGGTCATCAACTTAGATAAAGAAACTCATCTGTAGAGATGAGACTCAGCAGGGAGTGACTCGCCATGGTCAGACAGCAACTTGGAGCAATCGGATAAGAGAGAGCAGGGAGAGTTGTTCGGTATCCTAGAGAAACTTGTGTACACTAGCAGTAGATTATACTTTATCTCCTGAACAAAGCAAAATTGAAACAGCAATGTATTTTTTAATAGTCTTCATTTACCTTTCCCTACATGTTAAAAGCTAATCATTGTGGTGAGAAAATCCCTTTAAGGCTGGGTTATTGTCTACATCTGAATTAAGGTACCCCAATGGATACCGTGGCCCGGTCCATAGACATTAATACAATAAACATAGTCTTATGTGGCTTTTATGTCCCACACAAAGGCGTATACTGCTGTTAAATAGAGTAAACATAATCTACATAGGACTAGGTTTTCTGTATTAATGTCGGTGGGCCAGGCCACTGAAACCATCAGGGTAGCTTTTTTCAGGGTACCCCAAAGGATAACTTGGAAGTAGCCTTAAGGTGCTGTGTAGATTTTTTGATTCACAACGTGTCAATAGATATGCTACAGATTTGATCACGTACGTTGAATATTTCCCACAAACTTAAATAGAGAAGTTAAGATCTGTGATTCTGCAATAAAATAAGCCCTATTGCTGAAGATCACTTTTGGTTCACATCAAAATCCACAGTTTAAAATTTTTAATTTAAAAAAAAAATCCAGTTTGGTATATATTTTGCTGTGGATTTGCTGCAGGGAGTTTCTGCAGAACATCCACCTAGTGTGCGCTTACCCTAATATGGTGGTCGTGTGCATTTTAAGTGTCGGCCTTCAGAAGGTTGGGTTTATATAGCGTGTCTTAAATGCAGATTCTAAGGTATTTGTAGCTTTATTTTGGATAGATTAAATTCAGTCTCTACCATTTTAAAGGGACACTTCCATCAGAAAGCAGTATTTTTGTTAAATCCAATATCCCTGGAAAACAATTTTTATAGAATTTTTGGCAGTTGCAGTTATTTTTTTCCTATTTATTTCAGTAGTCCTATGAAATTAAAAATTACATAAAGTCTTTTCTTTTTCTACCTGTGATAAAACTCCTAGATGGCAGGGCAGGCTAAACTCCCTTTACTGCAGCTGTTATCTATAAGTAGTCTCATTACAAATAATAGGTAATGACAGAATGATCGCTCTGGACAGCCCTAGATAAAAATTAGACCAAACTGAAAGGGCAATGACTAGAACAATACGTTTCTTTTTCTACCTGTGATAAAACTCCTAAATGGCAGGGGAGGCTAAACTCTGTTTACTGCAGCTGCTGCTTATCTGTAAGTAGTCTCATTACAAATAGTAAATAATGACAGAATGATCGCTGGACAGCCCTAGATAAAGATTAGACTAAACTGAAAGGGCAATGACTAGAACAATATGTTAAAGGATAATAGGGTTATCCTTTTTTTTTTTGCATTGGTGGGGGATGAGGTCCAGTTTTCTCAACACTTAAGTCCTGCTGATAACACTTACACCTCTTAGGGCATAGTCAGCTTGAAGAAAAACAGTCAAGTGATCTTCACCGCTGTGCAATTAGAGGGGAAGTCAGACACAAACCAGGAGGTCATAGGGGATCCTTACAAAAACATATATAAAAATTAAAAAACGGGCAATTAAAATAATTCAAATCACATTGCTTGTCAATATGTGAAATTTTTTTTTGATTGAAGTGTCCCTTTTCACATATTTTTTGTCGCAACATTTTCCATATATTCACACCACGGGTAGGTTGAGGATTTGCCTGTTAAAAATCCACAGCTTATTACAGTTGCAGCAAGATGAGTGTGATTTTCAGAAATCTCAACTACATGCTGCGGATAAAAACTGCTTAGAAATTGACCTGTGATGCAGATTTTAAATTCCCAGCATGTCAATTAAGGGTATGTTCACACGGCTTATTTTGGGGCGTATTTCACTGCGTTTTGCGCTTACTACGCGGCGAAATGCGCCCCGCAATTACGGTAATCCATAGCTCTCATAGAGAACTATGGATTACGCCTCGTCCCCCCGCACGTACAATGCGATCGGATTGTACGCGCGGGGAGATAAGTGACGTCAATTATTCGTGGTGAGTAATGCATGTCAATGGGGTTGGCGGGCTGCCGGCCCCACCTGTGCTTCAGGAGTATGCGCTGATCAGCACGGCTCCGAAATCACCCAGCGTATTGCGGTCGTGGACTGTACTGAATATAGCCTAAGGGGCCATTTACATGGCAAGTGACAAATACTGGTCGGTTTATGCGACCGATATTTGCACTGTTTTGCAGCCGTCCCCCACGGTGGGGGGAGGGGAGGGAGTGCTTTTCTCCGTGATGAGCAGAGAAAAGCCCTCCCCCTTCACATTGAGATGCACATATTCCGTCTGAAAACCGGACGGAAGAATGTGCATGCTCAATGTTTTTCGGGCGGGCGGAAAACCTGTGCAGTGGGGACTGCTGCACGGGTTTTCCATAGTGGCCCATTCTGCTCATTTTCGGCCGTTTTTTCAGGCAGTCTGCAAAACCGCCTGAAAACCGTCCGAAGACCCGTGCGGTGGGGACATGCCCTTAGGGTGTACACGTACGCGCCTCAATACACCTGGTGTTTAGAAGCAGGCGCTTTCCAGTGCATACTTCTAAAATGCTCTTGCCCAGTCCCCATTCCCTTTCATTTTCCTCTAACAAGTATTGCGTGCTGGGAGAAAGAAGACACGGCAGGTAATTATAGCACCCAATGAGTTATGAATTACTGTAGTTGTGAGGCATAATTCAGCAGCGCCATTATGCGCCAAATTACTCCCACAATGATGCCGGGTGAACATACTCTTCTGCTTCAGAAGCATTGTGGACTGGTTGCGGACTTTAATGAGGAATTGAAAATCTGCAGCAAATCCGCAATAAAAGTTTATTGTGGTAAAGCTGCTGTGCGTACGCAGCAAAATCTGTGACTGGAATCTGAATACTATGGGCCTTATATATGAAAACTGTGTAGCAGTAAGACACTGTGTTGCCCACAGCAACCAATCAGCGATCATAGCGACCAATCAGAGCTCAGCTTTCATTTTTCCAGAGCAATGTAAGAAATCTAAGCTGAGTTCTGATTGGTCGCTATGAGCTCTGATTGGTTGCTATGGTCAAGTCTTCACACACGACTGATTTTGACGCTGTTTTCGGAGCAGTTTTCAGAGTTTACGCTCTCAAAACAGCATCAACAAAAGCCTCCAAAACGCCCCCAGTTTCTTTTTATTGATTTCGATGTAATGCAGCATTGTCGTTCACACACGGCGAGGTTTGTACTCGCGTTTTAGCTGGTTTGGGCGCTGAAAAAGTGGCGTCATGTCAGTTCTTGAAGCGTTTTCAGCACTGAAAATTCCCATAGGAATCAATGGAAAACTTCAAAACCTCGTCCAAAGCCTCGGAGCGGTTTTTGAGTGTTTTTCGACAAGGTGTTTGCCCTGGCAATTAGTTTGTATGGGTGAAAACATTGTCAAAAGCCTTGCCAAAAACCTCTTCTGTAGAAGTCCGTTTCAGGCGAGGTTTTGATGCTTTTTTAGGTGCCGTTTACACGGCACAGGACAAATACCGGTCAGTTTATCCGACAGGTATTTGTCCTGTTTTCGTGCCGTGCCGCAGGGGGACGGCTTTTCTCAGCGGGTAGCGGACACTCCCCCCTTCACATAGACTTGTTCATATTCTGTCCGAAAACTGGTCGGAAGAATGAACATGTTCTATGTTTTTCGGACCGCCGGCAGTCTGAAAAAACCGCTGGGCAGAAAATCCGTGAAGTGGGGACCGCTGCACGGATTTTCCATTAAGGTCCGTGTAAAAGTTTGGCAGCCATTTTACAGCTTGTTTTCAAAACCGAAAACTGGCTGAAAAACCGTGCCGTAGGGACAAGGTCTTAGGCTATGTTCACACGGCTTAAAATGGGACATATTTCAGTCCGTAATTACGCGCCGGAGTGCGAAGATTACGGCTGGAATACGTCCCAGTCATTACGGTAATCCACAGTTCTCATAGAGAACTATGGATTACGTCTCCTCTCCCTGCTCGGCGAATCCGCCGCGGGGGGGAGATAAGTGACATGTGAATTACCAGCTGCGTATATGCGCCGCTGGTAATGAAAGTCTATGGGCCGGCGAGGTGCCGTCCCCCCGCACCCGCCCCCGGCCACACGGCGTAATTGCGGGGCGTAATTACACCCCGCAAATAAGCCGTGTGAACCCAGCATTAGGCTCTTAAAAATCAGCTTCGAAATAAGCCGTGTGAACATAACCTTACTGCTACACAGGTTTTATAAATAAGGCCCAGTGTGGGCCCCCCCAATATCACATTCACATATTTACTACCTAATCCACACTGTGGATTTTCCTTTTCGTGCATATTTACCATCCCTCAAAGCTTTATTTTCCTGACACAGGGTTTCAAGTCGCCTCCATAGACCTCGATGTAAATGATTCAAATTCTGGTAAGAACAATTTGGAGCCCAGTTTAAAAGAAAAAAAAAGCTATAAAGCGAAAATCGGAAGTTGGAGTGCTGAATTCTTAAACCTATTTACAATGGTACTTTGAATGTGGATTAGGGCTACACAGCGGCACTTGTTCTTGGTGTGAATTGCACCAAAGGGGTTGTTCACTTCAAAAATAAATGTAAATGGGGCTAGGGTGGGCAAAAAAATAAAATTGATACTTCCCTAAGGCTATGTTCACAAGATATACTGCGGTGCGTACAGTACACGCCGCAGTACATTGCATCTTTCGGGAGCTCGCACTAATAAGCGTGTACTCCCGCGGCGCGGTGGTGTCGGCAGCCCGCCGGCCCCATTGGCATTCATTACTAACGGTGCGTATTCACTGCAAGTAATTGACATGTCATTTATCTCCCCGCACATACAATACGATCGTATTGTACGCACGGGGGGGATGAGGCGTAATCCATAGTTCTCTATGAGACCTATGGATTAGTGTAATTTTGGTGCGCATCTCGCCTGTATTAGAGCGCAAATATGCGGCGAAATGCACGCCAAAATTACCCCGTGTGAACATACCTTAATTGTCCCCCACCGAGTTTGCTCTGGAGCTGGCCACCGATCCGCTCCTCTTCACTTCTGGGTTCTCGTGATTTTTTTTTTGTTTGTGTTTTTGGATTTTTATTTTTTCTTTTTTTTGCTCACCCTGACCCAATTTGTGTAATTTTTTTTAAGTGGACAACCCTTTTAAAACCATTGGATTAATGGGGTGTTCTAACCATGCCGTTTCACAGAGCCAGCTCTTCACAGCCAGGCTCACACTTTCTGTTCAGGCTGTGGGAGGTTCTACAGCAGGGACTGGCATTTCAGCTCTGCTATTCCTAGCTGAGTAAGTTAGAGGGACATTGTCATTGGAGGGGTTTTAACAGCAGGCTTGAAGGCTACAGAGCTCTAAAGGGTTAAGGCTTGTTGGTAAGAAACCTAAACAAGCTTCTGTGTTGCTGATAAAACACATCAGGGAGTGACGTCAACATCCTAACCAGGCCTGCTAGAGCAGAGAGAGGTGGCTGGTAACCTAGGGAAGTTTTTGTACACAAGCAGGAGATGAGAACTGCTCTAACTGTGAAATGAAGCAAAATCGGAACTGCAATGTATTTGATAATAGTTTAGAGCTGTTCAGTGTGGTGGGAGTAACCCTCTAATGCTACTTCAGTATTTTTTTATGGAAAACAAGATAGTGGGCAACATATTGACGAACTATCCAACTGGGCCAGTCTCTGCTATAGTCAAGAGGTTGCCTAGAGCTGTGCTTCCTACAGGGCAACATTGAGTTCATATCACAGTGATCCCACAATTTGTTTGTGGATGTTGTCATGTAGCTTTAACTTATTTGGGATGGGTTTTTTGGGGGGTTTTTTTGTGTATCCTATCTGCGGTATCTGCATTTCTGACATGATATATATTCCTGACCTAAACCACTAAATAAAACATATATATGTTATGTAAAGATCCAGTAAAACAGCCATGGCCTTTGATGGTGAAATATATTTCTCATAGCATTGCCTGCATTGTGTATACAACCCTGGATAAATCCAATTTGCTTGTTGCGAAAACTGTAAAATCTGTGTTCATTGATGGTTGGTTTTTGTTTTCTATTAAAATGCTGAAATTTGGGATCGGGCAGCAACAGGAATACATTTTTGGGCATTTTTTTTTTCAAAGCCAAGTTAATTCTGTGCAAGTAATTTAGTATGTTCTGTCTAGTTTTACAAACTGGTTAAGTTGCCTGTGACCAGCTCTGTGCTCTCTCCCCCTTTTTACTAATGTCTAGATGAGTGGGTTATATAATGCTGCCAATTTTATTGTAAAAAAAAATTTAAGTTTTTTTTTTGACAAAAAAAATGAATGTCAACTTCGGAAAACTGTAACATGAAACATTTGATAATGTTAGATGGTATTTTTGAATTTAGTGCACCCTATTTAAAAGGGATATTTAGTCTTAAAAAATATAAATCTGTTCTCTTGTTCATATGATGTGTGTGATCACTGGGAATCAGTGGCTTAACAACGTTACAGCTTTTTAAAGGGATCCGTCTGACCTATAGGAAGGAAAGCCGGCGCGACTTGATTTTTCTGGGTTCAGATGAAAATGTTTTATAAAGCTTTTTTTTTTTCCTGTGTTTATTTTTTTAAAAAAGCTCATGGTTTTAGTATTTTTCATTACATGCTTAGGAAATTTTAAAAAATAAAAAATGTTACTAAGAAAATGATCTAATTAAAAGAACGAGAATACATAGTTTAAAGATGATTGGTATCATTAGTTATATAAACCCCCCGCCTCAGGGGGAGCAATTCTAAAGGCATGAAGGCAAAAAGAAACAAATAAAGCTTATTTTAAAATATTGCGGATTCATGGATTTTTGTATTTTTAAAAAAAATCTGTATACAGTATTGAGTCCTGTGATTCTTTTTATTATGAAAGAGAGGGCGAGAAACGGTGTGAGCACTCCCTTGTGTGCTATCCCATTACACTTATAGTAGTATATGGCAGAGCATATAGCGCTCCCCTTCTACGGTTGTACAGTTTAGCAGGCACAACACTCCATATCGCAGCTTTCCAGATCACTGGTACTGACCCAGATTGATTGGGGACCGCAGCGCTTCCATGGAAACCTGCTGGCTGGACACTGGAGTTGCAGGGATGATCAATTGGCTAAAAGAAAGTATTAAACTAACTGGTCTAGTTTGACTACAATCTGGACCTTTTCCACGTTTGTGAAGGCACTGATCCTTAGAAATATGTTTATTAACAGGGCAACGCGTTTCATTTCTACATCGATACTGCAGAGACCTGACGAAGTTTCGATGTAGCTACGAACCGCGTTTTCCTATAAATAAACATTTATTTATTACTAAGGATCAGCGCCTTCACTATTTCGTATGTCTCCTCCTAGAAAGCCATTCCCCACTGGGCAACGCAGCTGAACGTCTTGTCATGGGAAAACTCGCCCCTTTACGGAACAGGCAACCCTATTTTACAGCCATAGGCTCGGTTCACAAAGTGTTTTATGACAAAAATTTTGCAGCAGTATTTGTAAACCGAAACCCAGAGATTAACCTATACAAATAAGTGTAAAGGAAAAGCACATACCTGTTATGTCTTTTGGGCCCATTCCTGCTTTTGGCTGCTGCAAAAGAAGTCCCAGAAACAAAGAGAACCCGGCCTTAGGCATATACCTTGTTGGCTCTTAAGTGTGTAACGCATCAAGAAACACATCAAATACAAGAAAGTTCCCGTACGAGAAAAACATGAAAATATGTATAAAAATGAGCACCTAAAAAAGCACCAAAAGAAACCTCAAGCATTTTATTGCACTCCAAAATTTTACACATTGTGAACCTAACCTTACAGAGGTTCATGTCCTGTCTTCTGACTTATAGACCACTTCTGAAGTGTTAAGCTTGTGTCCTGATCAAACCTTAGGCCCATTTTATTAAAAAAATTTTCTCAACATGGGACTCTCCACTCTCTCATGGTCTGCATTCTCTGTTTGGTGCAATGTCTTAAGGTATGTTAACACGGCTTATTTTGGAGCGCGTTTCGCAGCATACTGCACTTAATACATGAGGAAATGCGCTTCATAATTATGCCTCCTCTTCCCACTCGTACAATGCGATCGTATTGTGCGCGCGGGGAGATAATTGACATGTCGATTATTTGCGGCGATTATGCGCCACGAGTAATGAATGTCTATGGGGCCGGCGGGCTGCCTTCCCCGCCCAAACCTCCCTCCCCCTCCCCCCCCCCCCGTGCTTCAGGAGCACGTGCTGATCAGCACGACTCCCAAAGCACCCGGCGTATTGCGGCGCCTACTGTTTGTGCCGCAATTACGCCGTGTTAACATACCCTTAGCCCTTTAACACCTACCAAAGGCTGCTGCTAATAGGTGTCTGTTGCAGTGCATTGGCATCACTCAGACGCCATCAGCCCTATATTGGCAGCATTCCTGTCAAGGACCATGTTAAAAGAATAAGAGTGGGGGGTGCCCACTAATACATAGTTGCCAACTTTCGAAAATGAAAAAGCAGGAGAATCTAGTGGGCGGCGCGCTACGCGCGCCGCGGTAAAAATTTGCATGGACACGCCCATCTTGTTGGTATGCCACGCCCCTTCAAAAAAGCCACACCCCACTCCACCTAACTGCATAACGGCTTTGGAAGAAAGCCAGGTAGATGCCCTTATAGCCAGGTAGTAGCCCCCCATAACCAGGTAGTGCCCCTTACAGGCCGGTAGATGCCCCCTTGTAGCCAAGTAGATGCCCCCTCTGTAGCCAGGTAGAGCCAAATTTGTAGCCAGGTAGATGCCCCCCTTTGTTAGCCAGGTAGGTGCCCCCATTGTCAGCCAGGTAGTGCCCCCTCTGTTGCCAGGTAGTGCCCCCACTGTTGCCAGGTAGTGCCCCCTCTGTTAGCCAGGTAGTGCCCCCATCTGTTAGCCAGGTAGTGCCCCCATCTGTTAGCCAGGTAGGTGCCCCCCATTGTTAGCCAGGTAGGTGCCCCCCATTGTTAGCCAGGTAGGTGCCCCCCATTGTTAGCCAGGTAGGTGCCCCCATTGTTAGCCAGGTAGTGCCCCCATCTGTTAGCCAGGTAGTGCCCCCTCTGTTGCCAGGTAGTGTCCCCTCTGTTGCCAGGTAGTGCCCCCATCTGTTAGCCAGGTAGTGCCCCCATCTGTTGCCAGGTAGTGCCCCCTCTGTTGCCAGGTAGATGTCCCATTTGTTGCCAGGTAGTGCCCCCTCTGTTGCCAGGTAGTGCCCCCTCTGTTGCCAGGTAGTTGCCCTCTCTGTTAGCCAGGTAGAGCCCCCCTAAAGCTAATAAAAATCAAATAATAAAATCCACTTACCTTACCAGGCTCCTGCAGCGTGGCCAGCTCCTGCCCGATCTCTTCAGCGGTGCAGGGGGAAGTGAGAGCAGCCGCGCGTCACTCCCCTGCAGCCGCGCGTCACTTCCCCCTGCGCCGTTGACCTGTATGTACGGCGCACACACCGGCGCCGTACATACAGGGAGAGGAGGGAGGAGGGAGCGATCCCTCCTGCCTCCTCCCCGCACAGTGAGACCGTGGGCGGGTGAGCGGCCGCTGCGTCCGCTGCACCCGCCTGTAGGAGCGGTCCCGCGGCGCAAGAGTAGCGCACCAGCGCTACTCTTGCGCCGCGGTAATTTAAAGGACCCCCGCCGCCTGCAGGCGGCGGGAGGAATGCCAACTCCCCCGGGAGGGTGGGAGGGGACCCCAAATACCGGGACCCCCCCCCCCCCGAAAAACGGGAGAGTTGGCATGTATGCACTAATATGATGCAAGATAGGAACTAGTAATTAGCAGAGGTTCCAGATGCTTCAGCTATATGGGGCTCTGAAATTACTTACAGCAGCCCTGGCGTCACCACATGTATTCTCCCCTCCACACACTAGACTTTTTTTTAGGACCTTAGCTAGTACCTGTAACTCCCGTGTGGCTGCCCGCCCAGGCAACTTTCGGCTGTGTATTTGGTAATTGATCTTTATTTAACTTTCCCTACATTTTTAAATCTAATCAATGTGGTGGAAAAGGAAAAACCTTTAAGTCAGATTGTTGGATACCATCAGCACATGAACTAGTATATACCAAGTACCTATGGATGGAGTTAGGATTCAAGTAGCCATTACCAAATAAGGTAAGACCTAGTTCTGTGGTCTGCATAGGTACACTATGCGTTACCACACTATTTAACTCAAACGATACCATTAACCCCTTAGCAGTCAGTGCAAAGGAACTTGCAGACACCATGACTAACAGCAGAGAACTGAGCCAGCTGTAATCCCTGCTGTTTAACCCTTTAGATGCCATGGAGCTTGCAGCTGCAGCATCTAAATGAATGAGGAACTGTTCCACGCACTGACGCCGATACATTAACATTGTGTCTAGAGGCCTTATGAAGGTTTCCATAGCTGCTATGAACACCGTTCTGCATTGTTTCTAAAATGCAAAAGGGTGTACGGATGTTTGCGTCTCCTAATAGTCAAGTACCCTAAGGCTATGTTCACACGGCTTATTGCTGGCGTAATTGCGGGGACGGATTTCGCCCGCAATTACGCCGGCTGCTGTGTAGCAGAGGCGGGGGGGGCCGGTTGCTCGCAGGCCCCATAGACCACCATCATCCACGGCGCGTATCCCGCCGGGATAATGTGCATGTCACTTTCTCCCCGCTAGCCGTATTTCGCGAGCGGGGAAAAGAGACTGAATCCATAGTTCTATATGAGAACTGTGGATTACCGTAATGACTGGGACGGATTTGCGCAGTATGGCGCGGAATACAGGACCAAATCCGTCCCAAAATAAGCCGTTTGTACATGGCCTAAGGGTATGTTCACACGGCTTATTTGGGCACGTATTTCGATGCGTATTGTGCATTACATGCAGCAAAGTGCGTGCAATTACGGTAATCCATAGCTCTGGATTATGCGTTGTCGTCCTGCGTGTACAATTCGATCGTATTGTTGGGGGGGGGGGGGGGGAGAATTGAAATGTCAACTGTTCGCAGCGACTACCCATACTTTGGAAAGACGCTCTGATCAGTGCGTCCTTTCAAAGCACCCTGTGCATTGCGGTGTGTACTACATGCGCCGCAATACACTATGTGAACATAACTTAAAGGGACATAATGTTAATATATAAAAAAAATTAAAATAGGAAAATTAATAAATCATTAGAAGTTCAATTGGTAGGGTAACGTATCTAAAAGTTTGACCGATTAAAATGTAACATAATTTATCTTGTACACTGAACATCGTAGAAGAAGAAAAATTCCAAACGCCACAATTGGTCATTTCACGTCTCCTAAAAATTGGAATAAAAAGTGATCCAAGTTGAAGAAAATCTTGTTGCTGTACTATTCTTCGCAGTAATAAAAAATGGAAACCTATTCAAAAATTGCTTTGGTCTAACCACATTGTACCTGCTATTTGGTTTCCCAGGTAAATCTCTGACCTTGTTAGGGTGCTTTCACACAGCGCAGTTATGGTGCAGTTTTAACTGTGCTCATTTAAACTGCCTTTATTACCAGCAGCTTCTTTCAGTTGTCTAAATTGTTCAGAAATGTGTTTCAAGTGAGTAATCAATTACTGTGCTTGAAGTCTTGTGGAAACAAACACACTATTTGATTCCTCACTTTCCAAACTGTTTAAATAAGTGAAAAAGCTTACCGGTAGTAAGGGTGCTTTCAGACAGCGCAGTTTTGGTGCAGTTTTAACTGCGCACCAATTATCTGCCTTTATTACCAGCAGCTGTTTTTACGTCTCTAAACTGTTTGGAAAGTGAGTAATCAATTAGTGTCTGTAATCCACAAGACTTCAAACACAGTAATTGATGACTTACTTGAAACACCATTCTGAACAATTTATACAACAGAAAGAAGCTTGCCGGTAATAAAGGCAGTTTAATTAGAGCACAATTAAAACTGCACCAAAATTGCGCTGTGTGAAAGCAGCCCAAGGCCCGGTTCACACGGCTTACTGCCGAAATCTTTCCCCGCAATTACGCCGGCTCCGTGTAGCGGGGGCGGGGTGCCTGCAGCTCGCCGGCCCCATAGACATGCATTATCCACGGCGCGTATCCCGCCAGTATAATGTGCATGTCACTTTCTCCCCGCTCGGTGTATTGGCCGAGGGGGAAGGAGAGACGGAATCCATAGTTCTCTATGACAGGGGTGTCAAACTGCGGCCCTCCAGCTGTTGGGAAACTACAACTCCCATCATGCCCACTGTTATTTATTATACAAATGCATGTTGGGTGTTGTAGTTTCCCAACAGCTGTTGGGCTGCATTTTGACACCTGTGCTCTATGAGAACTATGGATTACCGTAATGGCTGTGACGGATTTCAGCTGTACTGCAGTGCAGTACGGCGTGCAATACGTCTGAAATCCGTGCAAGAAATTAGCCGTGTGAACGAGGCCTTAGGGTGCTTTCACACACTGCATTTTTTTGTGCAGAAAGGAACAGCAATTAATGCTGTACATTGCTGCACAAAAATCGCTGTAAAATCGCAATTTTTTACCGCGATTTTTGTGCAGCAATGTACAGCATTAATTGCTGTGCCTTCCTGCACCAAAAACACACAGTGTGAAAGCACCCTAAGGGTATTTTCCATGCTCCTACCTTGGACAAGTGAGATGCAATTGAAAACCACATCTATGTGCTCTTCACCACTGTTTCCTCTGTGCTTGTTAATGGCGATCTGGTTTTACAAGCTCCATACCTGCAGAATTGTGCATCCAGTAATGATGACCCCATGGCCATAAAGTGTTTCTATAATTGGCCCATGTTTTAAACCGCTTATAAAACTAGCTGGCTGTTAACATTCAGTAGATAACATATGGGACAGCTATGAATTATCTAGAAAGAAGAGCCGCTGCTCTCTGGATCGGCACCCTCCTTCTCTTAATCTCTCATTCTTTCTATGACCTTTCACATTCATATATTAGGCCTCCATCTGAGGTTCAGGTCCGAGGGAATCAGACCTGTTTTACAACAGATGGCAATAATGCCCGACAGACCCCTGTTGTTTTACTAAAAATAATATTGCAGCATTCTGCGCTTTCTTTTTTTCAACCAAATATATATATAACAACAATACTAATGATTTGAAAAAAAAAAAACCACAGGAATGCAACAGAGCCAACATTGAATCAATCCAAACTGGCCATCATAGATACCCCGAAAAGAATACAAGACTCGACATCAGAATATTCCAAAAAGTCCAAATTTAGTAAGAAAAAAAAAACATACATTTACCTAAAAATCCTTCCATGGCTGCTTGAGAGAGGCTCTCTGAGCTGGAATACTGCTTCCTTAGGTGGATGTATTTTTTTTTGTTATTAAATTTTGGTGGGTTTTTTTGGATATGCAAATGCCAAATTCTGCGTTCTTTAGGAAGAATTTTTTTTCTTCTTCATCCCAGATGGAATTTGCAATGGGGGTTCCAAGACAGATATAAAGAGCGCCATAGCTGGATAGCTTATTGCTCTGGATGGTAATTGTGCAAGTCTTGCGTTCACCTGTGGTGGTGGTGCTGCAGGAAAATTAAACTTGGGCTGCTTTCACACAGTGCAGTTTTGATGCAGTTTTACCTGAGCTCCAATCAAACTGCCTTTATTACCAGCAAGCTTCTTTCTCTTATCTAAACTGTTTGGAAAGTGAGAAATCAATTAGTGTGTGTAATCCACAAGACTTCAAACAGTCATTGATTACTTACTTGAAACACCTTTCTGAACAGTTTAGACAACTGAAAGAAGCTTGCTGGTAATAAAGGCAGTTTGATTGGAGCTCAGGTAAAACTGCACCAAAACTGCGCTGTGTGAAAGCAGCTTTAGGCTATGTTCACACGGCTTAATTGCGGGACGTAATTACGCCCCGCAATTACGCCGTGTGGAGGGGAGGGGGGGAGGTAAGCAGGGGGCCGGCACTTCGCCGGCCCATAGACTATCACTGCTAGCGGCGCGTATACGCCGCTAGAAAGTGACATGTGAATTATCTCCTGCCCGGCCGGCTTCGCGAGGGGAGAGGAGACGTAATCCATAGTTCTCTATGAGAACTGTGAATTACCGTAATGAATGGGCCGTTTTCGGCCCGTAATTGGCGCACTTCGGCGCGTAATTACGGACCGAAATACAGCCCATTTTAAGCCGTGTGAACATGCCTTTACTGTGCTTCCTCCTCCGGACTGCAGATGATCATTGGAGCATCCTGTTAGTAGCTTATTTTTGGTGACCATGAAACAAATAGACAGTGTTTGAAGCAAAAAAACTGCTGTACTTGAGCCCACCTCTCTTTGGCTTTGTGTTTACTTTCGAGAACATTTTTAGGATGTTTTCCCATCCTCTTTTCATTCCTTTCATGACCTGACCATGTTTCCTGTGGTTTGACTTGTAGTTGTCTCCCCACAGTCCCATTAACTCAATAAAGTAACATTGCTCTTTTATCTGGAAATCTATTATCTTGTGCAATCCAATTCAGCAGAAGGGCCATGTCTCCTGTCCAAATACACCTCTCCTCCTGCCAATTCTGCAACACTTTGTAAACTGTTATGTCCAGCTATAGAACATTTCACACGCTCAATCTGAGCTTCAGGCCTGAGAACGGATGATGCTTCTCACATGTGACATGCTTGGCTATATACTCTGAGTATTAAAAGGTGTTAACCCCTGGGCCCCAATGCAAAAATCTGTGGTAGCCCCTTTCCCCCACCTGCCATCTGCAATTTAAAATGCTGTTGTCATTTTAGATGGCAAATAGACTGAAGGACCCTTCAGGTGCTGGATGTGACTTATTCTGCACCCTATATAGCAGGGGTCCTCAGCTCCAGTCCTCAAGACACACCAACAGGTCATGTTTTCAGGATATCCCACAGAATGCACTGACAATAATTAAATCACCTGTGCAAAACTAAGGAAAGCCAGAAAACATGACCTGTTGGTGGGTCTTGAGGACTGGAGTTGAGGACCCCTGCTATATAGCATGTGCTAAACCAGTGTTTCTCAACTCCAGTCCTCAAGACCCCACAGCATGTTCGGATTCCAACAGATGCACTGACCATAATGTATCACCTGTGTCAGGATCTCCACAGAATGCACTGACCATAATGATATCACCTGTGTCAGGATCTCCACGAATGCATGACAAAATATATCACTTGTCAGATCTCCACAGAATGCACTGACAAATGATATCACCTGTGTCAGGATCTCCCACAGAATGCACTGACAATAATGATATCACCTGTGTCAGGATCTCCCACAGAATGCACTGACAATAATGATATCACCTGTGTCAGGATCTCCAACAGATGCAGACATAATGATACACGTGTCAGGATCTCCAACAGATGCACTGCAATAATGATATCACCTGTGTCAGGATCTCCCACAGAATGCACTGACAGTAAATGATATCACCTGTGTCAGGATCTCCCACAGAATGACTGACATAATGATATCACCGGTGTCAGGATCTCCCACAGAATGCACTGACAATAATGATATCACCTGTGTCAGGATCTCCACAGAATGCATGGACCATAATGATATCACCTGTGTCAGGATCTCCAACAGAATGCATGGACCATAATGATATCACCTGTGTCAGGATCTCCCACAGAATGCACTGACAATAACTATATCACCTGTGCAATACTGAGGAAATCCCGAAAAATTGGCCTGTTGGTGGGTCTTGAGGATTGGAGTTGAGAAACACTGTGCTAAACTCAAGGTGCAAGAGCTCAGAGACCGCAAGCAGAGATGGACAAGGCCTGGACGCAGAAGGTCCAGCTCTCCACTTTCTCCAGAGGATACAACCAGGACTTGGCCTAGGCAACGGCAGCGCCAGCACAAGGAGCGAGCAAAATCTTGGATTCAGAGCTGTGGTGCACAATACAGCAACCCACAGGCAGTGATACAACTATAATGCTGATGTGGCCCTCTGAAAATGAGTTTAAGGCTATGTTCACACGGCTGACAATGGGACGTATTTCGGTCCGTAATTACGCGCCAGAGTGCGCAAATTACGGCTGGAATATGTCCCAGTCATTACGGTAATCCACAGTTCTAATAGAGAACTATGGATTACGTCTCCTCTCCCTGCTCGGCGAATACGCCGGGCGAGGAGATAATTGACATGTGAATTACTAGTGGCGTATACGCGCCGCTGGTAATGAAAGTCTTTGGGCCGGCGTGGGGCCGGCCCCCCGCTCCCGGCCACACTGCGTAATTACGCCCTGCAAATAAGTCGTGTGAACATAGCCTAATACCTCTGCTTTATAGCTGTTACTCTGAGGTAAGTAAACAGCATCATGTCCATCTATCAGACATAGGAAATACATATTCTGTTGTATCTACGTATATATCCTGTCTATATGGATAACACATTGTATTAACATACAGTCACCACTTAAAAGAGGACCTGTGACCTCTCCTGACATGTCCAGTTTAGTAAATCCTGGAGCCTCTTCTCTTATATCTCTGTGTTGTGCTGTTCCTTTGTTATTCCTCCTAGAAATGTATGACTGAATCTGTCAGATGGGTGTTACTAATCAGGTGTGGGAGGGGTCTCGGCCCAGTCTGACATTGCCCAATCAGTGTTGACAGTCAGTATGTGCAGGGACATACTTCTGAAAACTAGAATGAGAACACCCTTATGACAGATTCAGTCATACATTTCTAGGAGGAATAACAGAGGAACAGCACAACCCAGAGATATAGAGAAGAGGCTCCAGAATTAATATTTCACAGGGAACACAAGGATTTATTTAAAAAAATAATAATGTCCGGAAATGTCACAGCTCCTCTTTCAGTACAAATGCAGAAAACTGTGCATAGGTATGCTGCACTAAGGGCCACATGTATGAGACTCTTCAGCTCTAAAACTCACTCTTTTGCCCATAGTAACCCGTCGGCAGAAAAGTGAATTTTAGACCTAAACAGGTTCATACATGAGGTCCTAACTGTTGTTTGCTGATGTTAAAAGGATCCAGAGTGATGATATTCAAAAGCCATGTGCAAAGCAACAGGACTGCTCACACCTCTCCTTGCAAAAAACTTAAAAGGTAATTAGCAAACCAATTTATAAGAGAAAGTTACATCTTACCCTGCAACAAACAGACGCATTGGATGCATTGATGGAATAATAAAAAAAATTGTTCTTTTTTTCTGTTTCGTATTTTTAAACAGTGTTTCTATTGTGAAAACTACTAAAACTGAAAACCAACATACTTGGTTCACTGAGCGTACATCCTATGATAAGGAGAACAAATTTCAAGACAATGAGTACAATTCATCAAAAAGAAAAACAACGGTGAAATAACCTTCAGAAGTTACGGCTCGCCTGCACTGCATGCTTTTACTGTCGGATTTTGAAACCCATGAAAATCTAACTGTACACCAAATAACCATAGAGTTCTGTAGAAAATCTGAGCTTTAGTCTACACGGCTCAAATTTTGTGAAGTTGGATTTGAAATCCGATGGCTTCCTTACCTCTTATCTGCTCAGGAGAGAATATTAACAAAGCATGCAGTGTCATGAGCAGCTGCAGGGGTGAGAGGGAGGGGGGTGAGCAGAGAGCAAGGAAGAAGGGTGCTTCTGCAATGTTTACTCAAATAATTACATTACAACCAGTGGATTCTCAATACAGCAGATAATCTCATACACTACACTTTCTCCCCAGCCCCTTGCAAGCTCCTTAATGTTCCCTGTCATCAGATAAGAAGTGCAAACACGCAAGCGCGGCCGGATCAGCTCCTGTCAGTGTCCTGGTCATGTCTAATGTAAACTTTCAGGAAACTAAGGGGGACTGAGCAATGCTGTAGCTCTCACAGGTTTCACTTTTTTTAATCACATATATTAAGAAAAGTGATTAAATACCCATTTTGGAGGATCCCACGTCAACATTACATCGTGGCAAAACCCCTTTAAAGGGAATGTGTCATCAAAAATTACTTATTGTTTAACTCACGTTTTTATGTTAA
This sequence comes from Phyllomedusa bahiana, assembly GCA_025379985.1. Classification (NCBI taxonomy): domain Eukaryota; kingdom Metazoa; phylum Chordata; class Amphibia; order Anura; family Hylidae; genus Phyllomedusa; species Phyllomedusa bahiana. The sequence goes on along the minus strand of JAODAL010000735.1, from coordinate 82,735 downwards.
ACACATTTTTAAAGAATTTTTGGTTATATTTATTTTTAATTTTCCATGTCACTTTAAATATTTTTTAATAATTCTTAAGTCCTGCAGTTTTCACTTTGGCCACTAAGCCTAATAACAGTCTGACACTTCCTGCCCTATAGATAAAGATTCTCAGTTGTTTGCCATTATTAACACAAGCAGGGTCAAACTGAAGGAGACACCAGTGTGAATAGATAACACAGAATCCACCAGTCACAATAGAAGACAGTCACAGTTCTCACCCCCTCCTCCCTGCAGAGTGAATTCTTCCTAGCATGATTAGAAAACTGTCCTATTGAAGTCTATGGGACAGAAACAGTATTAAGACTCCTATGTGCATGAAGCTGCTGTAAAGCATCTCTCTGACTGCTGTCAAAGCTGTGCAAACAAGGCTAGTGGCCAAAGTGAAAACTGCAGGACTTAAGAATTATTAAAAAAATATTGAAAGTGATATGAAAAATTAAAAAGAAATATAACCAAAAATTCTTAAAAAATGTGTTTGACATACAAACGTGAGTTAAACAATAATTAATTTTTGATGACACATTCCCTTTAAAAATCTGAAAAGCACGGGCCAGAAAACGAAAACCGAGCTTCAAATACTGGTCAGATTATGATTTAGAATCCAACCAACATTTTGTCCTTGCCATGTGAACTCAGCCTTGTATGTACCCCAATATGGAGCCAACAAACAGTACATCAAAAAGCAAGACCTCGCCCAGCTGTATGACAAGTAAAATAAAAAGTTATGGCTCTTGCAACAATGAAAAACTGAAAAAAAAATTAAAGGGGTCCTCCAGGATCTTTTTATTAGCTATAGGGCTCACAAATGTATCATATTAAACCTTGTAATTCATACTGTAATGAGTCAATACAATGAATGGGTTTCTCTATTTGACTTAAATTATTGTTATCAATTATTTTTCCAGTGATATTCTAATTTTTTGAGATCCACTAGTACATTACCTTTAAAGGGGTACTCCCATCACAGTGTTTAGCTTTAACCCCTTCACGACATTGGACGTAAGCTTACGTCCAAATCGTGTAGGTGTTAAAGGGGTTTTGTCACGATGTAATGTTGACGTGGGATCCTCCAAAATGGGTTTTTAATCACTTTTCTAAATATATGTGATTACAAAAAATGCAGTCTGAGAGAGCAACAGCCTTCCTTTCATGCCCTTGGTTACTTCAAAGCGTCTATTAGATACGGCCTGACAAGAGCTGGACAGGCTTGCGCAGAGAGAGCTTCTTATCTGATGAGACTGAGCTGCAGAAGTTTTTAAGGCACCGGGTAGAAATATGTTTTCTTTTGTATACAGAATAAACTAGTTGTAGTATGATTAGATACCTTGCTTTATCTGATGACAGGGAACATGAAGAAGCTTTCAAGCTGCTGTGTAGAATAGGTGTTCTCTTTTGTATATAGAATCCACAAGTTATAGTTTTTTTATTTCAGTGTACATGTCACAGGATCCCTTATGCAGCTCTGTGCTCTCCACTGTGTGTGTCTCTCTCTCTTTCAGCTCCGTGGTTTGTTTACATTACATTAGCATCTTAGCAGATAAGGCTCCTCTCTCAGGCTGTGTCTTGCTGTATTGAGAATCCACTCGTGTACTGTTTATTGTTTCTCTTAAGTTTTGAGATGCTCGCGTGGATTCCTCACTCCTCACTCCCCCTCCCTCTCTCCCCTGCAGCTTCATGACTCAGCGTGATTTGTTGACATTCTGCCTGTGCTAACAAGAGAGGGGTAAGAATCTCTCTCTCTGCAAATCCCCTTTAATGTAAATAGATGCAAGTTTACATCCTGAGGATTGTGCGAACTCTAAAATAGCTGTAAATTGCAGCTGACATCTCCCAACATCGGCCCTGACCGGAGATTACTCTGAGGTAAGGGTGGATTAACCCCTTAGCTGCCGTAATCTATCACGAGAGAAAGACACAAGAGCTTGTTTATCTTTGACAAATTTTAACCCTTTAGAGCTCTCTAGCTTTTTGCCCTACTGTTAAAATCCGTCCATCACCAATGTCCCTCTAACAGGATCAGCTAGGAATAGCAGAGCTGAAATGTCAGTCACTGCTGTAGAACTGTCCACAGCCTGAACAGGAACTGGGAGTCTGAAGCTGTAGAACCAGCCACAGCCTGAACAGGAAGTGGGAGTCTGAAGCTGGCTGTGGGGAGCAGACTGTGAAACAACCAGATGAGAAGGTCCTCTTAAAGGGGTTGTCTCACCACGCTATTTCGGAGCCAAAAGCAGATTTAGATTCATGCAAGCTGTGTCTTTCTGGTTAGACTGTGGCTGCTTCTATGGCAGGGATTAACATTCACAGCTCTTCTAGTAGTACTGACATGAGAGCTGGAGATGTTATCTAAAAGTCCAGGGAGCTACAGAGCTCAAAGTAAACAAACAAAAGGAGACTACTTGTTTGAGGTAACCCACTATTCTCAAGCTGCTGGCAGCCCGACCTGTCATCACCCCTGCTATCATATAAGACAGAGCAGAGAGAGAAGGGGAGAACAGGACCTCATCTCTTCAACAGAACCAAAAAAATAAAAAAAACTCTTCAATTACTGTTTCATATATCTGTTTAAAGGGGTTTTGCCACAATCTCATCTCATACCTCCTGCGTCCAGCTCTTCAGCTCTGTGTGCTCAGAAGGAGGCATGTGTGATTTGTTTTTATTGCATATCATGTGACCCAGCTGGATGACATCACCGGGCCTTTCCTCTCTGTAGTCAAAGAAAGGTCTGTTTATGTATAAAGCTGTGAGTAGCTACAATGTAGCTCAGAGGTAAAGCTTTTACCTCACAGCACAAGGGTCCTAGGTTCAAATCCCTGCAGGAACCAAACCTGTGGATTCTTTTCTCTCTTTATCAATGCACAGACCTGATTGAGGTTTCTTTTTTTATTTATTGGCACTGTTTGACTAATTACTAAGGAGGACAGGAGTAGAATGACAGCACCTGGGGTTTCAACACTCAGTAGCTGCCTGAGAGGATAGGTGATGTCTAAGCATGTGCGACCAGGACTGAGGAGCTCACAGCCCTGGTTGTATCCCCGGGATATGAGCTGTAAACAATGGATCACTAAGGGAGCAGCTAAAACAAAAACGGTGCAGAATTTTTAATAATGATGAATGGTGAAAATGTTTGTTATTTAGTTTGCACGTTTCCTGCATCAATTTTACGTATCAAAACCCTTTTAAAGCTAATCTTTGTAATGAGACAACCCCTTTAAGCCCAATATAGGCATGGTTGCTAAGTGGTTACCTTACAGAAGTTTTTTATTAGTAGTAGCAGTAAATGGCATTGTACGAAATAGTGTGTACTACATCAACCCATACTTTTTTTTTTTTTTTTGTTTAGTAGTATATTGGCATACACTAGCCAACCAGGGCACTCTAATGGCCTCCCTAACATCAGGCTAATGTATGTAAAAATATAGAACTGAAGGCAGGAGCATGCTAAACAAACACCACGTGGCCTAAACAATAAACCTAGACCTGAGTGCAAACAATCTGGAGTCAGTCTGGTACAGAGGTGTGGAGTGAGTCCGTGTAACGGCTCATAGATCCAGGCAAGATTGTGCTGGCTTATCCTAATCATGCATCTCAATGAGAATCAGTTTCGCTTCCCCTAAGCTATGACATACTTGAAACATCTGTCTACAGATAGGTGACTCTTGGAGGAGTCTCTGGTTTGGATGGTAAAAGAATTTGCTCCCTTTGGGATAAGGTAGAATTTGCATACTTAATGATGTGTAAATGTTCAGCTCTTTTCTCAGTCATTCACTTGCAAACTTTCCTAATGAAGGGACATGTGTGCTCCAAAAGCTTGCAAATATCACATTTCTGGTTAACCAATAAAAGATACCACCCGTCTAACACTTTGTCTTCTTTGGCGCAAAAGTATTTCCATCACATACGTTATTCTGGCTAACATGGTGCCTCACTATTCTTTGCTGTGCTTTTTTTTTTTTGCAGTATAGGATATAGATGTTGATGCAGAGCTCCTCCTAGTGGGTCCCATCATGTATGTTTGCATTATGAAGCCAGTTCTACAGCCGCAGCCGTAATGAAGACCGTGCATGACTCACAGGCAAATAATGTGCAGATATCACATAACTGCACCACTAAGGCTGGATCACACTATGCTATTAACTAAGTCCGGGGTATCTGATTGGGTACTGTAAAAAAAAAAAAAAATACCCTGATGGATACCGTGCCATAGCCGCGGACACCCATAGAGATTAAGTTTATGCTCACACGGTGTGTTGGATCCGAAAAACGCATCCAAAATCGCTGTGTAAATCGCATCCAAAACTATTTTTTTTTTTATTGTTCCATCAATGCATCCGAACAGTTTTTTGCAGGGTAAGGTTATATTCATCCGGCATTTTTGGATCCGTTTTGGATCCGAAAATCACATCCACAAACGCGGCGGCGATCAGATCCAAAACGCATCCAACACGTATCCAACGTGCAGGAGCGTGTTTAGAATGGTTTTGGCTGCAGCAGACACGCACCCTATAGTTTTAAGTAGGGCGTCTGCTGTGTCTTTCGGATCAAGAATTGACATACTTACATAGTTAGTACGGTAGAAAAAAGACACGTGTCCATCGAGTTCAACCAAGGGTGGGGAAAATGTGGGTGAGGGAGAGAGACAAGGACTTTAAGCCCAGCCTCACCACTGGTTAATGCCCTGAAACCCACAAGGCATGAACCAATCTGCTCCAGTGGAGACCCCATCTCTGACCCCAGAGCCTCCACCAGCCAGATCCAGAATTTTACATGGCTACGTACGCATTAATATTCTTTAGTTCTAGGTAGGTATCTAAGCCTTTCTTGAAACTCTCTACAGTTCCATGACAATTCTTTGAACAGATCCAAAAGAGGCATCAGAAAGACGCAAGTAAACACGCAGCAGCGATCACTGGTCTGAACACCGATGCGTGTTTTACATTGGAAGCAATGTAAATCACACTGCACATTGTTAGATGTGTGTTTGGGTCCGTTTAGAGTCCGAAACACAGGGTCAACACACCATGTGAACATACCTTTTTTTTTTAACCATAAACTTTTTATTGGTCAGATATAAAGTAGTACAAACAGAATACAGTATATGTCATTGAAAGACCAAAATTCAACTTTTATCCCCAATGTGAACATACCTTAATAGAGCAAACATAGTCCTATATGGGTTACATTTGCTCTATTTGCCGGTGGTATACTCACGTTTACTCTATTAATATGGGGCACGGCAGCTACATCACGATATCCATCTGGGCAACCTTTATTCACAATACCCCAATAGATACCAGGAACGTAGTAAATAACATAGTGTGAACCCAGCCTACATATCTATGCAGATATCCTGACCAGCCATACATTATGGCTTTGGAATATCATTTGCTACGTCTCATGTACATAAGGCTGGGTTCACACTGTGGTTCTGTTTAGGACCTCCATTCCATGAATCTGTTCGCAGTAGGAGGCAATATAAGCCCAAGTGCTACATGAGAGAAACTGTACAGGTGCAGATTACTGAGGATCAATCACTCACAGAACTAGAGGTTTATGTCTAGACAGCGTAGCTTTACCGTCGGATTTTCGGCAGATTCCGTATTTTGAAACTGCTGAAAATCCAACTGTGCTGCATAGACCGCAAATAAAAAATCTGTGCATTAGTCTATACAGCACAGATTTTTTACCGTTGAGGTTAAAATCCAGCGGAATATACAACATGTTGCATATTCCACCAGATTCTGCTCGGATTTGCCTTCGGCGCCAAAAAAACGCAATCCTGCAAGTGTCAAAATGCTGTCCGAGTTTGGACGGCATTTTGACACTTGTGTATAGACTTATCTTTACCCATGAGAGGGGCAATTGCTCAGCAAAAAAACTGCACATTGCATAGGAACCAGTTCACACCAATATGCAGAAAAGTCACAGGACAGTACAGGAGATTGCTCAAATGCAAAAATACTGATGAACAACCGCTCACCTACTGTCCATGGAGGGGGGCGGTTGATGATACTAGTGTTAGGGTACATGAACATGGCGTAAATTCAGCGCTGAAAATCTCCGCACTGGTACAGCGTCATTTTCTTGCAAGCGCAGAATTCAGATGAGAAATCAACGCTGAATTTCCAGTGAAGAATTGTTTTCTTCCTGTGGACAGTGCGTAAAACGGCTCAAAGATATATAAGCGGCAAAAATATGCAAGTAAAATTAGCACCGCCTGAATAATAATGCTAATTTTACACATAGTTGCCAACTTTTGAAAATGAAAAAGCAGGAGATTTTAGTGGGCGGCCCGCTACGCGCGCCGCGACAAAAATTTGCATGGACAACACCATCATGTTGGTATGCCACGCCCTTTCAAAAAGCCACACCCCACTCCACCTAACTGCATAACGGCTTTGGAAGAAAGCCGGGTAATGCCCTTATAGCCAGGTATAGCCCCCCATAACCAGGTAGTGCCCCTTACAGGCCGGTAGAGCCCCCTTGTAGCCAAGTAGATGCCCCTCTGCAGCTAGTAAGCCAAATTTGTAGCCAGGTAGTGCCCCCATTGTTGCCAGGTAGTGCCCCCATTGTTTGCCAGGTAGTGCCCCCTCTGTTGCCAGGTAGTGCCCCATCTGTTAGCCAGGTAGTGCCCCCATCTGTTAGCCAGGTAGTGCCCCCATTGTTGCCAGGTTGTGCCCCCATTGTTGCCAGGTGATGCCCCCATTGTTGCCAGGTAGTTGCCCTCTCTGTTAGCCAGGTAGAGCCCCCTAAAGCATAATAAAATAAAATAATAAATTCCACTTACCTGACCGGGCTCCTGCAGCACGGCCAGCTCCTGCCGATCTCCTCAGCGACGCAGGGGAAGTGAGAGCAGCCCGCGTCACTTCCCCGCCCGCTGATCTTATGCACGGCGCGCACAGACGCCGGACATACAGGGAGAGGAGGGAGGAGGGAGCGATGCCTCCTCCCCCGCACAGTGAGACCGCGGGCGGGTGAGCGGCCGCTGCGGCCGCTTCACCCGCCTGTAGGAGCGGTCCGGCGGCGCAAGAGTAGCACACCAGCGCGACGCGTGCGCCGCGGGAATTTAAAGGACCCCCGCCGCCTGCAGGGGGCGGTGGACGGGGGGGGGCCAAATAGCGGACCCCCCGCCAAAAAGGGGGGAGTTGGCATGTATGATTTTACATATGGTATAATAGAGGCTGGTTTACCGTCAGATTAGATGCTGGTCCTGAGGCAGGTGCACCCGTGAATCCGCCCCCAAAATCAGCATCCAAATCCGCTGTATGAACATACAATAGATAAGGCTTATATAGGGGCCAGTTATACAGTTATGTGTGGTGCACCATGCTGGATTACAACCAATTGATGAGGTTGCCCAGCATATTTAAGTGTCCAACACAAAACACTGACTCCCTCAGCTCCCCAGTATTAGAGTATGTTCACATGGTATATTGTGTTGCAAATATGCCAGGTGTTTTAGAAGTATGCACTGGCCAGCATGTACTTCTAAAGCACGGGAGGGCTGGCCCCATTCACTCCCATTATCCGCAGTCTGTAAGCGCCCGGAAAAGTGAAATGTCACTTCTCTCTCCCTGTGTACAATACGCGCGTATTGTATGCTGGGGGAGACGGATGTAATTCATAGCTCTCTATGAGAGTTATGAAGTTCTGTAAATGCGGCGCCCATTTCAGGCATATTGAAGCGCAAATACGGAATGAAATGCGCCCGCAATTACGCCGTGTGAGCATACACTTACAGAGCAAAATTACATACTGGAAAAATATTACACATGAGGTCTTATGAGTCCCTACACTAACTTTACTAGCCATTTACAAAAGAAAATCAAGTTTCCCAATGAATCCATAGAGCAAAGATAGTCCTTTCGGGGCTTCTTGTTTCTCAAATGTATACACTTTTTTGTGCAGACAAAATAGTAATGTTCATTGCGTATTTTTTTTTTTTTTTACAGCACAGAAGTGCATATGTTTAAGACACATCAAGTATAGTCCAAAAATGACTACATTTGCCTCGTTGTTCCATATGGATCCATTGGGATACTTTATTCAAACAGATATCTTCAACAAAAGACCCTAAATTGGACTGAAATGCGGCCTACTTTACTTGGTGCAGTAAGAATATGTCTACATGTTGATGCAATGGTGCGGTTTTTGCTGCAGTTTCCAAAATTACTGTAAAATGCAGAATTTTTTTACACAATTATAGAAAATCATGGAAAAAAAGAACACATTATTACCACAGCATGTGAACACAGCCCAAGAGCATTAGCGCCGCCCTCGAAGAATCACATCTAATGACTTTTTTCCTGTCTTCAGAGAAGGTGGGGAACATTCATTATGGCAATTTTGCCGGAGTTCTGATTCAATCTGCGCCGTAATGCTGGCATACAAGCTTTATACCGCATTATTATTATGTGTTGTTTTTTTTTTAGAAAGTTCCCATACATTTCTGTGCTTCATCTGGCAAAAGGGTGTGGCTCCAACAAAATGGTGTGGTGTCGTGGAAAGGGGGCATAGATTGGCGTGCACCAAAAAAGCACCATATTTGGTTGCAATTTTTGGCATAAAGTAAGCAGCTAATAGTAGGTGTAAATTTAGACTAAGCAGTCTAAACCTGCGCCAGATTTATCTACACTATGATCTATGTGGCACAGTGTCTAGTTTAAGTATTACACAGTAATGATTAATCTGTCCCAATAGGGCTTATTTATCAAAACTGTCTATCAGTAAGACTGTCCTTGTTGCCCATAGCAACCAATCAGAGCTCAACTTTCATTTTTCCAGAGCAGTATAAGAAATAAAAGCTGAACTCTGGTCGGTTGCTTTGGGCTCTGGTTGGTTGCTATGGGCAAAAAGGACAATCTTAGTTTTAGATAGTTTTGATAAATAAGGCCCAATATGAGTATATAATAGATGTACCTAGCAGAAGACACTTGTTGTAAGGATTTATCGTAAATTAAAAAATGGGGGTTCACCTTTTTTATTCAGAAACTACACCACACACTTCCTTGGTGCTTCAATACAGCTCTTTTCATTTGAATGGAACTGCAGTACCAGACATAGTCAATGGACATGAGTGGCGCTATCTCTATCCTAATCGTTTTCGGCTCCTAACAGGTGAATATTGGACATGGCCGCTGTACAGAGATATCCCTCTCCTGGCAGAGGATATGCATATCGTCTTTACAAGACAACAACTTTTATTGTGTTTGTAAGACTGACAGGAAGTCAGGTGTGCACAAGGAAAGGTTTCCCCCTCCCTTACCAATCTTATCTCACATCTCATAGGTTATTTATTGAGAGCAATTTGTGTGATATATTTAGTAACCTGTTCGCTTTTGAACTTGTTTTAATAACCCCGGTCAACCAGAATTACCGGAAACAGACAAGAATATGAGGCCGTGATATCAATATATAGTACACCGAGGGTGTGTGCAGGTGTAATGCTGGTGATAATGCAAGTAGATGCTAAATACATAAGGACAGGGCTGGTCTGGAACGACAAAGCAGCCCTGGCTGCTACTCTCACCCACCCAGCCAGCCATATACTTCTGCAGAAAAGGATCAGTCATGTTGAAATCCAACATGCCCCAGTCTTATTTACCCTGACATTTGCCATCAAGAGGTGGCTGGGAGCTTTCCGACTGGAATTCCTGGAGCCCATCAGTGGAGTTGGTTCTTGGGGCCCACCAGTGATTTGGGTTTTCTTGGGCCCCCCATGGGAGTGTTTCCCTTGGGGCCCCCCAGTGAGATATTTTTTGGGCCCCCCCCATTAAAACTGATTTTTGGGGCCCCTTTTTCAGTGGGGTTGATTTTTGGGAGTCCACCATGAAGCTGATTTTTTTGGGGCCCAAAAAGTGGGGGTTGCCCTTGCAGCCCCCCCAGTGAACTGATTTTTTTGGGGTTTCCACAAGGGGAGTTTTTCTTGGGGCCCACCAGGGGAGTTTATTCTTTTTGGGCCTCACCGTGGGAGCTTTTTCTGGAGCCCCCCAGTAAAAGCTGTTTCTTGGGCCCCATCAGTTAAAGGGTTGATTTTTGGGAAAGCCCACCTTGGGAGTTGATTCTTGGAGCCCACCAGGAAGCTGATTTTTTGGGGCCCTCAGGGGAAAGCCGATTCTTGGGGCCCACAAAAGTGGAGTTGGTTTTTGGGGGGGCCCCACCAGTTGGAGTTTTTGGTTCTTTTTTGGCCTCCCCCCCTTGGGAAAAGCTGATTTTTTGGGCCTCATCAGTAAAGTTAAATTCTTGGAGCCCACCAGTGGATTTGGGAATTTTTGGGGAGCCCCCCAGTGGAGTTGATTCTTGGGAACCCCCCGCCCCCAGGGAAAGGTTGATTCTTGGAACCCCCCCAGTGAAGTTAAATTTTTTGGGGCCCCCATCAGGGGACCCGATTTTTTGGGGTCCACCATGGAGTTGTTTCTTGTAGCCCCACCAGTGAAGCTAAATTTTTGGGGGTCCACTAGTGAAGTTGTTTCCCTTGGGGCCCATCAAGGGAGCCTTTTCTTGGGGCCCAAACCAGGGGAGTTAAATTCTTGGGAGTCCACCAGTAAAGCTGATTCGGGGGCCCATTAGTGGATTTTGTTTCTTGGAGCCCACCATGAAGCTGAAACCCGGGGCCCACTAGTGGATTTGGTTCAATGGGCCCCCGGGAGGGTTTTATTTTTGGGGTGGCCTCACCGTGGGAGCAATTTCTGGGCCCCCCGGGGGAAAGGAACACCCAAAAATTTTTTGGAGCCCACCGGGGATTTGGGAATTCTTGGGGGCCCACAAGGGGAGTTGATTCTTGGCCCACCAGGGATTTTGAATTCGGGGGTCCACTATGGAGTTGGTTTTTTTGGGGGCCCAACAGGGGTTTTTTTTGGGTTTCTCAAAAATATTTTTAGCCCACCTGGAGTTGATTTTTGGAGCCCACCAGGGGGAGTTTGATTCTTGGAGCCCACCAGTAAATTTGATTTTTGGGAGCCCCACCAGGGGAGCCCCCCCGTTTGATTCACCCCCCAGGGCCCCCCCCCATGGAGTTGATTTCTTGGGAGCCCCCCCGGGAAATTTTTGATTCTTGGGAAGGGCGCGGCCCACCAGTGGGGGGTTTTTCCCCCCGGATTTTTTTGGAAGCCACAAAAGTGGGACTTGGGTTTTTATTTTTGGATCCCCCCAAGTGAAGTTTGATTTTTTGGGGCCCTTTAGTGGAGGTTTCTTGGGCCCCACCATGGGGGTTTGGTTTCCCCTTGGGGCCCCACCGGGGAAATTTGGGTTTTTGGGGTTTTCCACCAATGAAGCGGAATTTTTTCCTTGGCCCATCAGGGGAAAGTTGATTCTTGGAGTCCACCAGTGAAGCTGATTCTTGGGCCCTTTTAGGGGAAAAAGGGTTTTTTTTTTGGGAGCCCACCATGAAGGGGATTTTTGGGGTCCACTAGGGTTTGGGTTTTCTTGGGCCCCCAGTGGATTTTTTATTCTTGTGGCCTCCCCGGGTGGGACCCTGATTTTTGGGAGCCCACCAGTAAAAGGTTTGTTTCTTGGGGTCCACCATTTGGAGTTGGTTCTTGGGGCCCTCACCATGGGAGCTGATTCGGGGGGGCCCCCCAGTGAAGCTGTTTTCTTGGGCCCAAAGTGGATTTGGGTTTTCTTGTGGCCCCCCAAAGGGAGCTGATTTTTGGGGGCCCACCAGTGGGATAAATTCGGGGGCCCACCAGGGAAGTGATTCAGGGGGCCCTTTAAAGGGGATTTGTTTCTTGCGGCCCACCAGTGAAGCTGATTCCCTTGGGGGTCCACTAGGGGAAGGTTGATTTTTGGGGCCCACCATGGAGTTAAATTCTTGGGGCCTCACCGGGAGCGGGATTTTTTGGGGGGCCCCCAAAAAGTGAAGTTTGGTTTTTTGGGGGCCTCATCCATGGAGTTGATTCTTGGAGCCCACCAGTAAAGCTGTTTCCCTTGGAGCCCACCAGTGAACCCTGATTTTTTGGGGCCCACCATTGAAGCTAAAATTTTTTGGGCCCACCATGAACTGATTTTTTGGGGCCCACCAGTGGAGTTTAACCCTTGTGGCCTCCCGTGGGAGCTGATTTTTGGAGCCCACCAGTGAAATGTTTTTTTGGGGGCCTCTCATTGAAGTTATTCTTGGAGCCCACCGGGGTTGGGATTGGGATTTTGGAGCCCACCAGTGGAGTTGATTTTTTAAGCCCACCAGTGGAGCCGACCCTTGGGGTCCACCAGGGGGAATTTTATTTTTGGGAGTCCACCAGTGAAGCGATTTTTGGGGCCCCTTTAGTGATTTTGGGTTTTTTGGGAGCCCACCAGTGAAGCTGATTTTTGGGGGCCCTAGGAAGTTGATTTTTGGGGCCCACCCAAGGGAGCCGATTTTTTGGGTTCCACCAGTGGATTTAAATTCCCTTGGAGTCCCCCCGGAACTGATTTTTGGGGGGCCCTTTTAGTGGATTTGGGTTTTTTGGAGCCCCCCCATAAAGCTGAATTTTGGGGTCCACTAGTGGGGGTTTGGTTTTCTTGGGGGCCCCCCAACAGTGGGGGTTTGTTTTTTGGGGGCCTAACCGTGGGGGCTGATTTTTGGAGCCCACCATGAAGCTGTTTTTTGGGGGTCCACCAGGGGGATTTTGTTTCCCTTGGGGGCCCACCATTGGAGTTGTTTCCCTTGGGGCCCATTAGGGGATTTTGTTTCCCGGGGGCCCAATCATTGGGGGGTTGATTCGGGGGGCCCACCATTGGATTTTTAAATTTTTGGGGGCCACACCATGGGAGCGGATTTTGGAGCCCACCAGGGGAGGTGGTTCTTGGGGGCCCAGCAGTGATTTGTTTCTTGGGCCCCCCAAAGGGGACCCGATTTTTGTGGCCTCACCAGGGGGGCAAAATTCTTGTGGCCTTACCGGGGGGGCTGATTCTTTGGCTCCCCAGGGGAGCTAAATTCTTTTTGGCCCCTCACCAGGGGAAACGATTTTTGGGGGCCCACCAGGGAAGCTGTTTCGGGGGTCCACCAGTGGAGTTGATTCTTGGACCCCACCAGTGGAGTTGTTTCCCTTGGGGCCCAAACCAGTGGGAGTTTCCCTTGGGGCCCATCAGTGGGGGTTGATTCTCGGGGCCTCCCCCAGGGGAGCTGTTTCCCTTGGAGCCCACCTTTGGAGATGATTCTTGGGGCCCCAAACCAGTGAAGCTGATTTTTGGGGGCCCCATCAGGGGAGTTGATTTTTGGGGACCCACCAGGTTTGTTGATTTTTGGGGGCCCACCAGTGAAGCTGATTATTGGGGCCCACCATTGAAGCGATTCTTGGGCCCCCCAGAAGCTGATTTTTTTTGGGGGCCTCATCATGGAGTTGATTCTTGGAGTCCACCAGTGAAGCTGATTCTTGGGCCCCATTAGTGGAGTTGTTTCTTGGGGCCCACCAGTGAAGCTGATTCTTGGGGTCCACTAGTGGAGTTGATTCTTGGGGCCCACCAGTGGAGTTTATTCTTGTGGCCTCACCATGGGAGCTGATTCTTGGAGCCCACCAGTGGAGGTGATTCTTGTGGCCTCACCAGGGGAGCTGATTCTTGTGGCCTCACCAGGGGAGCCGATTCTTGTGGCCTCACCAGGGGAGCTGATTCTTGTGGCCTTACCAGGGGAGCTGATTCTTGTGGCCTCACCAGGGGAGCTGATTCTTGTGGCCTCACCATGGGAGATGATTCTTGTGGCCTCACCAGGGGAGCCGATTCTTGTGGCCTCACCAGGGGAGCCGATTCTTGTGGCCTCACCAGGGAGCCGATTCTTGTGGCCTCACCAGGGGCGATCTTGTGGCCTCACCAGGGGAAGCCGATTCTTGTGGCTCACCAGGGGAGGCGCTTCTTGGGGCCTCACCAGGGGAGCCGATTCTTGTGGCCTCACCAGGGGAGCCGATTCTTGTGGCCTCACCAGGGGAGCCGATTCTTGTGGCCTCACCAGGGGAGCCGATTCTTGTGGCCTCACCAGGGGAGCCGATTCTTGTGGCCTCACCAGGGGAGGCGATTCTCGTGGCCTCACCAGGGGAGCCGAGTCTAGTGGCCACACCAGGGAGCCGATTCTCGTGGGCCTCACCAGGGGAGCCGATTCTCGTGGCCTCACCAGGGGAGCCGATTCTTGTGGCCTCACCAGGGGAGCCGAGTCTTGGGGCCTCACCAGGGGAGCCGATTCTCGTGGCCTCACCAGGGGAGCCGATTCTCGTGGCCTCACCAGGGGAGCCGATTCTCGTGGCCTCACCAGGGGAGCCGATTCTCGTGGCCTCACCAGGGGAGCTGATTCTCGTGGCCTCACCAGGGGAGCTGATTCTTGTGGCCTCACCAGTGGAGCTGTTTGTTGAGGCCTCACCAGTGAAGTTGATTCTTGGAAACCCACCAGTGGAGTTGATTCTTGGGGTCCACATTACAGCTACTCTACAGGACTGCACATACTGCATATGCCTCTTGCACTCTGCCTCTCTTTCTCTGCATTTCTACTGGTACAGAAGTCCCAGGCCCAACATGCCCAAGGACCCACCAATGGATTCCAATGCATGTGTCCTGGATCACTTGGACATACATACGCCCAGGCACACAGGACAACCCCTGGAATCTGGGGCTGTTCCACAGTATTCTGCACGGTTGGGATGCATCATGCATCCCTGTGAGCCAGTCCAAGCCTGTTTAGGAGGCCCCCATTGACTATTAAAGACCTGATTCAACACCATATTTACCTTTTTCTTTGTGCAAAACTTCAGGTGAACAGATGAAGCCTATTATTAGGCTATAGTCCATTCAGCTGTTGTAACAATGGTTCAGGACACATTCCTAGCTCTGCTGACACAAGGTGACAATTTGTCACTTACCTTTCATGATTTATTTCAGTTCACACTGGCATGTAATTAAACTGCAACCAGCTAATCTCACCCAGGGGCCACATTACTCCAGCCCTGCTCTGCAATATATAAAGAAAGGAATAATTAGGAGCAGGCGCTCATCACTGTGCATGCACCCGATAACCTGGAGATACTGGACTGTAATATACTAAATGTAATATGTAAGTACTAACTTGAATACATCCAGATTATTCTAAGGCCGTGTTCACACGGCTTATTCCCGACGGATTTGTGAGCCGGATTGCGCTCACAAATCCGGCGTGAATAAGGGCGAGGGGGCGGCCGGAGCGCGGCGGGGGCCTCCCGCCCATAGACAATGCATTGTTTACGGCGCATACACGCCGTAAATAATGTTCATGTCACTTTCTCCCTCCGCGGCGGATTCGCCGAGCGGGGAGGAGCGACGGAATCCACTGTTCTCTATGAGAGCAGTGGATTACCGTAATTACTCCGACGGATTGGCGCCGTACTGCAGCGCAAATCCGGCGCGGAGTACGGAGCCAATCCGCGAAGAAATAAGCCGTGTGAACGAGGCTTAATAAACCAACCTCTAAAATATGAGCCCTTGTACCCACACAGGCCACTCACAGCTCTAGGGAGCTAGTAGGACAAATGGGAGCTTATGGCTTTGGGTCTCATTCTCCAGAGCAAGGACATACATACACAGTCAAATCTAGTCCACATTATTATGACCACTTTCTACTTTGGATATCTGCGGCGTGTAGCTTTTGAAGGAAGTCACATGTTTTAAGCTGACTTGGTAGATATACCTTTAGGAGATGTTCACACGACCAGTAAAAATTACTCTTCAGATACTGCGTTGAAAACTAGTATTTTACATGCCTACTGCATATGGATTCAAGGTTGTTTTTTTAACTTAAAGGAGTTGTCTCCCTTCAGAGTTTCAGAGAATGCATGAATGAAATACTCTCTCACTTCCTGGTTCAGACTGAATCATTTGCATAAGCTCTGTGCTTGTACAGCTCTGTGCTGTGCTGTGCTTTCAGATGCTAATTAGATCAGATTAGCTTTTCAAACTACTAACAGGACTTCTTATCTGATCCCCAAAACAAAAGCCTAATTACAGTTCTGTTTTTTTTACATTAAATCAAGCTTTTACTGATGACAGCACAGGCCCACTGCAGTGACCTGTGTGATGACTTCACTCACTGTTATCTCTTTGGGAACAAACAGCAGGGGGAGAATTGTTTACAGGTCTGTTACGAGGAACTGAAATAGCCAGGGAGGTCATAAATTCACTTGTATCTCCTTAGGAAAACAAGGAACAAAGCAATATATTTGGAAAATATATTTATTTTGTGTTCCCTACAATTTGAAAGCTATTCTTTGTAGCGAGACAACCCCTTTAAGGACCCGGCGTTTATTTTTGTTGACACGTTAGTTTTTCCCTCCTTGCCTTCCCAGAGCTATAACTTTATTTTTCCACCTACGTAGACATATAAGGGCTTTTATTCTGCGGGACAAGATGTATTTTCTAATGGTTTTATTCACTGTACTATAGCATATACTGGGAAACCGCAAAAAAATGCCAAGTGGGACAAATTGTGAAAAAAAAAGTATTTTCGCCATGTTTGCGGGTGTTTTGCTTTTACGGCGTTCAATCTTCAGTAAAAATTAGGTGTTATCTGTATTCTACAGTTGTTACGCACCGGCAATACCAAACTTTTAGGGTTTCCCTTATGTTTTGGGACTGTAAAAAAAATTCCAAACATTTTCTACTTTTGAAATTTGCGCCGCGGCACCATTTTGTGCGACCAATAACTTTTTTGTACTAACACCTACAGACGTCAGTGAGGCGGAATTTTTTGCGGGCTGAAGTGTACTTTTTATCGGCAGCAGTTTGGAATGCATCCGACTTTTTAAATCACTTTTATTCCAATTTTTAAGTGACGTAAAATGACCAAAAAACCCCCCAATTTTGCCATTCGGAATGTTTTTTCTTCTACGGTGTTCAGGATACGAGATAAATGATGTTATGTTTTAACAGATCGGACTTTTACGGACGCGCTGATACCAAATATGTGTATCTTTTTTATTTTATTGTTTTTATTTGTAAAATGGGGAATGGGGGTGATTTGAACTTTTAATACTTTTTTTGTACTTTAAAACTTTCTTTTTTTTTTTTTACTTTAACATTGAGTCCCCCTATGGTGCTTGACCACTAGGGGGTGCGATCGTTAATACAGTCTAATGCAGTGCATAGACAAGATGGTGGTTTCCCCTCTTCCTGCCTGCGGCCGGAAGTGGGGCAAATGAGGACATGGCAGCGGAGATGCCAATTGACTTGAAGAACGGTGTGTGGCACCGCTCTTCATTCATCTTTGCCGCGGCGTCTAAGGGGTTAAACAACGCGGGCGGGTGACGCTGACCGCTCGCACTGTATCGGCCGGGTGTTAGCTGCGATCAGCCGCTAACATACGCCGGCTGTGCGGGGGGGGTCGCGGAGCAATCCCCCTGCAAAGCCCCTTAGGGACCCTGGGACGTACTCATACGTCCAGGGTCCATAAAGAGAACCTGTCACATAGGTTATGCCCCTCTTGCTGAGGGCAGAACAAGCTAGTGTCAGACCTGCTGTTTCCAGCGCTGTCCCTTATTCTGTAAGATGCTGGAGTTTTCATGTATTTAATGCTCAAATCTGCAGTTTTCAGCCAGAAGAGTCATTCAAAGAGTCCTTCAAAATGTCAGTTTTTTCAAACCCGGCCAATTGGAGGCTAGCCCTGCCCACCTCAACTGACAAACCTATTACTTTGAATAGGTAGAAACATGTGAATAACTGTCAGTGGGCGGGGCTAGCCTTTGGTGGGCGGGGCCAACTTCTACTCATGAATAAGATTTGAGAGGTAAATGCTCTAAAACTGCAGCATCTTACAGAATAAGGGACACAGCGCTGGGAACAGCAGGTCGGACACTAGCTTGTGCTGCCCTCAGCAAGGGGGGCATAACCTATGTGACAGGTTCCCTTTAAGGAGTTAATCACAGTTTACAGTAAAAAATGGGTCCCTTTTATTTCTGTGCGGTTTTGGATGCGGATCCATGCAATATACAATAGTTTAGGGCTCGTTTTACATGAGGTTTTTAGCCATCCCTATTGACATGAATAGTAAATTTCCATGTTCAAAGGTTTATTTACCACGCATCAGTTTTGAAAACTAGCCAAAGAAAATAAGTGTTGTATAAAGTACAACACATAATATTTGTTGAGGTCAGTGGGAATAGTTTACTTTTCATATTTGACGAGTATTTCATGGAGGAGTCTGCGTTGATTCTGGCTTGAAATACCAGTCGTGTGGACAGAGCTTTATGGACTGGGGAATGTTTCTGTGCCATTCTCTGGGCCACTTATCCAGGTAGAAGGCACTCTCAACTGATTTGGGTATGAATCCGTCCTTGCATATCACAGACACCCATACATGCCGATTGTCCTTCCTAGGGTGAATAAGATCTTCTAGGCTAGAAATGTCTGACATTGATTGGAAGAGCATGAACAAGACTTCCAAGTACTGCCCTGGCCCCTAATTCTCCTTACTAACCCAACGAAGCATCTGTGGGATGGTGGTGTTGACTCTATGGACCTTCCAACAGCTGTGGGATGCAGTTGGCTCCAAATAAGTTGGCAGGGCCGCCATCAGAAATTACAGGGCCCCATACAGCTGCCTCCTCCACCCACTGCTAACGTAGCCTCCCCACCCACACATGTCCCTTCTAGCCCAACCCGTCAACCCTACCACAGAAAAAAAAAAATCTTTCTGGGGCGCACAAAAAAAAAATCCACCATTGTTTTTTGATTGAGTTGTTGGATTTTACAACGTACAATTTATCTATGTTGCATGGGTCAGCACGTATACAAGGGCAAGCAAATACCGGCATATAATCACCGCCTGTCGCCACTATGATGTTATTAATCAAACCAGTATATCCAGACCAATATTGCCAAACAATATACAAAGACCACAAAATACCCCACATATCATTACCATATGGTGACTAATAGCACTATAATGTTACTGACCAAACCAGTATACCAAGACCAATATAACCAAACCACAACAATATACAAGGACTATATAACACCACCACATCATTACCACGTACCTCCACAATAAAGATACTAAATAATACCACCATATCATTACACCAAGACCAAAATTTCCACCAAACTGTGACCATATAGTGGTAGATAAAAGAGCACACAGGTGCTCTGCAGATGGTGTACTTACATTTAGTGACTCACAGGTGATATCTTCCCCGATGAGTCGTCCCTTTTCTTCTCCATCCAGTCTAGACTGCCATGATGATTTCTCCCAGCCACAACTCGTCACCGAAATTTACAACACAGAGACTCCTCACTTTTTTTTTTATCATCTTGATAACTGTGCCCCCTGCTTCATGTACAAACTCCCCATCCATAGTGCCCCAAATGGTAATAATTACCTCGTTAGTGTACTGGTAGGTACGGCCCCTGGTAGCTATGTATATAGGCTCATTTGGTGTAGGTTGTTATGTAGCACCCCGTAAGTAGTTATAGAAGGCTCCCAGTAGGTAAATAGGTATATATGGCCCCCCAGTCGGTAGATAGGGCCCCCCACTAGGTAGGTAGAGGTCCCCAATAGGAAGGTAAGTAGATAGGGGCCCCCCAGTAGGTGGGCAGGTAGATAGGGGGCCCCAGTAAGTAGGCAGGTAAATAAGGATCCCAAACGGGTAGGTAGGTAGCTTGGGGCCCCCAGTAGGTAGATAGGTAGCTTGGGGCCCCCAGTAGGTAGGTAGGTAGCTTGGGGCTCCTAGTAGGTAGATATGTAGCTTGGGGCCCCCAATAGGTAGATACGTAGCTTGCGGCCCCAAGTAGGTAGATACGTAGCTTGCGGCCCCCAGTAGGTATATAAGTGACTTGGGGCCCCCAGTAGGTAGGTACTCACCTTTCCACCTTTCCCCCCAGCATCTCCGTCTGCTCTCGGCCCCAAACCTGCTGATTTAGGCTTGGGGCCTAGGACAGAAAGCAGCGCAGGCGGCATGATGATGTCACTTCATCACGCCACCGGTGCAGCGACATACAGCAGGGACAGGGTGTGCACAGTTCTTTCTGTCCCTCCGTGTATCTCAATTGTATGAGCACAATTAAGATGGCCGATATGGTAGAGAGTGTTGAAGTATATACAACAGCTACAGCTTACGTTAAAGAACTTAAGTCATACAGACAGCAGGTGGCGCTGAGTTATGTGTTAAGTGTTTCTTAGCTTATGCATTGCTAGCTAGTTCTTTGTTACTGTACCTGTTACGCATCTCTCTTGTATCCTCCATGTTGGTAAGACTCAAGTTAAGCATGTAATGGTGGCTGTGTACTCCATAAACATCACAAATGGATTTTCTTCCACAACGGTCTGTATGCCTTTGCTTCTACTCCAGATAGCTGCAATCTGCAACAGGTTATGGGCCCAGGACGCAGAACACAAAGCAAAGCGCCCAGAAAACAGACAAGACAGCAGCAGATCCTGGTGAAAGATCCTCATCTCCTGAATACAAGTAAGAAAGGGGGTCTAACATACAAAGGAGAGGATCAGCAGAATGGCCAGCAGCTCAGAGCTCAGACTGACAGTGTCCAAGCTGAACAATGAGAATTATCAGCTATGGAAGTTTGGAAATGTTGTTATCCAGGGACGACCTGTGGGAGGCCATTACCACAGAGAGACCACAGATCAATTACCAGGAATGGGACAAGAAGAACAGACAGGCCAGGGCCACCATAAGTCTGTTTAGTGGAGGATGACCAGCTGATTCATATAAGACATGAGAATACAGCAAAGGCAATGTGGGATGCATTACAAAAGCTGCATGAAAGATCCAGTTTAAACCATAGTTGGCAACTTTTGAAAACGAAAAAGCAGGAGACAGTAGTGGGCGGCGCGCGTAGCGCGCCGTGGGAAAAATTTGCATGGCCACGCCCATCTTGACGGTATGCCACGCCCCTTCAAAAAGCCACACCTACTCCACCTAACTGCATAACGGCTTTGGAAGAAAGCCAGGTAGATGCCCTTATAGCCAGGTAGTAGCCCCCCATAACCAGGTAGTGTCCCTTACAGGCAGGTAGATGCCCCCTTGTAGCCAAATAGATGCCCTCTCTGTAGCCAGGTAGAGCCATATTTGTAGCCAGGTAGATGCCCCCCTTTGTTAGCCAGGTAGATGCCCCCCTTTGTTAGCCAGGTAGATGCCCCCCATTGTTTGCCAGGTAGATGCCCCCCATTGTTAGCCAGGTAGTGCCCCCATTGTTAGCCAGGTAGTGCCCCCATTGTTAGCCAGGTAGATGCCCCCATTGTTTTCCAGGTAGTGCCCCCTCTGTAGCCAGGTAGTGCCCCCATTGTTAGCCAGGTAGTGCCTCCATTGTTAGCCAGGTAGTGCCCCCTTTAGTAGCCAGGTAGTGCCCCCTTTAGTAGCCAGGTAGTGCCCCCATTAGTAGCCAGGTAGTGCCTCCATTGTTGCCAGGTAGTGCCCCATTGTAGCCAGGTAGTGCCCCCCCATTGTAGCCAGGTAGTGCCCCCCCATTGTAGCCAGGTAGTGCCCCCATTGTTAGCCAGGTAGTGCCCCCTCTGTTGCCAGGTAGTGCCCCCCATTCTTAGCCAGGTAGTGCCCCTCTGTTGCCAGGTATTGCCCCCATTGTAGCCAGGTAGACCGCCCCATTGTAGCCAGGTAGACCCCCTATTGTAGCCAGGTAGACCCCCCATTGTAGCCAGGTAGACCCCCCATTGTAGCCAGGTAGTGCCCCCATTGTAGCCAGACAGTGCCCCCCTAAAAACTAATAAAAATAAAAAAATAAAATCCACTTACCTGACCAGGCTCCTGCAGAACGGCCAGCTCCAGCCGATCTCCTCAGCGTCACAGGGGAAGTGATGCAGCCGCACGTCACTCCTCGTGACGCTGACATGTGTGTACGGCGCACAGCGGCCCCGGGAGATACGGGGAGGAGGGAGGAGGGAGCGATCCCTCCTGCCTCCTCCCTGCTCAGCGATGGTTCCGGGGGGGTGAAGCTGGTGGAGCCCCGCTTACCCGCCTGTGGGAACGGGACCGGGCGGAGTAGCGCACTAGCGCTACTCCGGCGCCGCGGTCATTAAAGGACGCCTGCTGGCGGCGGAGGAATTTGCCAACCCCCCCGGGAGGCGGGGGGACCCCAAATAGCGGGACACCCCCCCCGCCCGCCAAAAACGGGAGAGTTGGCATGTATGGTTTAAACAGCACGTTATTTCTTCTCAGAAAACTATACAGAATGAACTTGGTAAAGAAAAAGACATGCAGGAACATATAAAGGGCAATGCTGGAAGTGGGTACACATCTGAGGACAGTGGGGTGAAGACATAAAAACAGTCATGTAAGCCCATATTGTTATGTAGCTTACCTGACTCATACTGTGCACTGATCAATGCTCTGGAGACCAGACCCAAAGCAGCCCTGACCCTAGAATTTTAAAAGACTCACTAATAGATGAATTCCAAAGAAGAAAGGACTTGTGCATGAATCCACAGACCCCGATGCTGGAACAGCTCTTAAAGCCACAGTTACACTTTTTCAAAAAAAGGGAAACCAGGGCATGTTTCAGATCCCACAAGCGGGGACATTTAAAAAAAGACTGCACAATATGAAGCAGAACAGCAAAAACAAATTCCAAAAGGGACTAAGCAAAAGGTCAAGCTACTATATCCCAGCCGCATGTTAATAATTGGAATGGTACATTCAAAGTGACAAGTGATCAAAAGTTGCAAAGCTGTGGCATTGATTCAGGTGCAACAAGTCACATGACAAGCAATGGGAACTTCTTCAAAGGGCTAGACACAACTAAAAAGAAAATGATCTATCTTGCAGATGGAACAGTATTAATGCAGAAGGAACTGGTCATGGAATCTTACTGTTCCCAAGTAAAAATGGAGGCAGTTTAGCCATACCAATGCAGGATGTACTTTATGCTCCACCGGAAGGTGGACTGTTATCAGTGAAGCGCTTGACAGCTAAAGGGACTTACTGTCAAATTCCAAGGTGATGAGAGTGCTATCGTACATGGAAAGAAGGTACTAGCTAATGCCAAGATAAATGAGCACTTGTATAACCTCAGCACGGCAAAGGAACAGGTAAAACAATGCTCACATGGACACAATGACTGTATACACATGTGGCACAGAAGATTAGACCACAACATCCTGACAGCATACAGAACTACAGAAAAGGAACCTGACAAAGGGTTCTTGTGTGCCCAGTTGCTAAAAAACACCATTAGGTGTGAATGTTGCATTAAATCCAAATGCCACAAGGAAAACATTTCCCAAAGCAAGTGAGAACAGAGCCTCAAGACCACTTGATATTATACACAGTGATGTGTGCGGTCCCATGAGATTAAGCACTCCAGCGGGAAAAACAGGTATATAGTGACCTTCATAGATGACTATTCAAGGAAACACAGTTATTTACCTAATAAAAACAAAAGTGAAGTTTTGGATAAGCTACAGGACTACATAACAAAGACAAGCAACAAGTTTAAAAGGAAACCTCTGATACTGCGAAGTGATAATGGGGTGAATTTACTGGAGACAAAATTGAGACCTATCCGAATCAACAGGGATAGAGCATCAAAGACGGTACCCTACACACCAAGCAAAATGGGGTAGCTGAAAGGAAGAACAAACCCTGACCGAAATAAATCAGATGTATGCAAACAGTTGGGAAACTACATGAGAAATATTGGGATGAAGCCGCAATGACAGCTACTTACTTGAAAAAACAGACTTTTCTCTAGAACAGTGGAGAAACCCCATACGAACTGTGCATGGTGAGAAACCAAAGGTAAAACACATAAAGTGTTTGGCTGCAAAGTATTCATGTATATCCCAGAATAGAAACGCACCAAACTCCAAAACAAAGCAATGGGGCATTCTAGTTGGGGATCAGTGATAACTGCAAGGATACAGAATCCTAGACACTAAAACAGAAAGAGTTACTACTAGCAATAGTGTCACTTTTATTGAAGAACTAAAGGATGGTTTTGATGACTACACGGGAAAATCAAAAACAGAAGGGAAAAATTGCAGTGATCATACGGCCACTGCATCCTCTGAACAAGAAATCGAAGTCAATACAAACTCAATACCATGGGGCAATGGACACAGCCCACCCCAAATATAGAACAAAGGTGTTCAACTAGAGAAAACAAGGGTAAAGCACCAGCGCGTCTCTCATACAAGGCGAGTGGAGTTAGCGTCCATGAACCCGCATCCTGGGAAGAAATGTCTCAGCTCCCGGACAGTAAATGGATAAAGGCAGCAAAGGAAGAAATAAAATCTTTGCATGACACTAAAACGTGGGTGCTGACAGAACTGCCAGCAGGAAGAAAAGCTATTGGCTGTAAATGGACTTTTAAATTTTAAATACAATGCTGAAGGCACCATTGAAAGATATAAAGCAGGACTAGATGCCAAGGGATACTCACAAAAATATGGAGAAGACTACGACGAGACATTCGTTTCCGGTGGTTTAAACACGCTACAATCAGAACTTTACTCTCGGTAGCAGCTATCAATGAAATGCGGGGAAACATTTCGTTGTAAAGACTGCTTCTTACATGGCGATTAACTGAAACATTTACATGGAACAACCACCAGGTTCAAGACGAGCAAAGACCAGACCAGTTTTGCAAACTTCAGAAAAGTATATAGGTCTAAAGCAGGCGCCAGAGCATGGAATATGAAATTAAATGAGTCCTTACCAATAAGGACTTTCAGCATAAGGCAGACCCCTGCCCTGTACACGAAGAGATTGACAGACAGATGGATTTTTTTTGCTTATTATGTGGATGATCTTTTAGTCTGTTTTGAGCGAGAAGGGGATGAACAAGGAATACTACAAAACCCGGAATCTGAATTTTGAGACCAAAGATCTTGGAAAATAACAACTACCTCGGTATTCAAATCGAAAGGGAAGAAAATGGAAAAAATTTTCTTCTAAAACAGCAGCACAAAATACAGGAAATAATTGAACTTTTGGGTTGGGAAGATGCAAAAGCAGTGAAGTCTCCCATGAAAAACCAACTATTTGAAAAAAATGATCAAGACAAATTGCTACCAAATGATAACCAATACAGGAGGCAAAAAGGAAAATCCCGTACATTCCACGCTACAAGCCAGAATTGCAGCAGCCGTAGGAATTTTATGCAGAAAAACCTCAATGCCAAATCAGCAGATTGGAATGGGTAAAAGAGTCATACGCTATTTAAAGGGAACTCTGCACTCCTAAACTGAAGTTACCAACAAGTAACCAATGTAACCTAATAGGGTACGTTGGGTGCTGATTGGGCCCGGGGACCCGGGGGACAGAAATCCCCCAGTGGCTATCTGTTTCTTGTTTCAGGTGCGCTGTAAGCTGGGCTAGCAGAAAACAACTGTGTGTAACACTCTCATCAACAGAAGCAGAGTACGTTGCAGCAGCGCATGCAAGTCAAGAGGTCATCGGCTACGGGGAACTATTGGACGACTTGGGTCAACAAAAAGTTGAAACCAACAAAAGTCTTTGGGAAAACAACCAAGGATGTCTTGCACTCGCACAGATGGAAAGAGTCAACCCAAGAACCAAGCATATCGACGTTAAGTTTAATTTTTTACGGGATCTTCAAGAACAAGAAGTTCTGGAATTACAGTACTGCCCAACTGAGGAAATGCTCGCGGATGTATTCACGAAGCCTCTGAGTACAGAAAGGCATTCTAGACTCATATTGAAGCTCGGACTAAGCCTTAGCTGTTCAGAAGGCATGTTGAAGTATATACAACAGCTACAGCTAACGTTAAAGAACTTAAGTCATACAGACAGTAGGTGGCGCTGAGTTATGTGTTAATTGTTTCTTAGCTTTTGCATTGCTAGCTAGTTTTTTGTTACTTGTACCTGTTACGCATCTCTTTGTATCCTCCATTTGGCAAGACTCAAGTTAAGCATGTAATGGTTGGGTGGGGTATCTCCAGTAAACATACAAAATGGATTTACTTCCACAACGGTCTGTATGCCTTTGCTTCTACTCCAGATAGCTGCAATCTGCAACAGAGAGAACAGGCCTGAAACTAGTGGGTATCAGTCAGTGGTTGCGAGCCTCCCTTGCTTCACAGAGCGGCCGGGCCCCGTACAGCAGTACTGCCTGTGCTGCCCTTACGGCGGTCCTGAACTGGGACAACCTACCAGGACCTTATTGTGTCACTACAATTTTGTCTAGCGTCTGTCCATGCTCACACAAACTGTTACTTCTGGGAAATTTTAATGTCATAATAATGTGACTCAACAGTATATAATTTAAAAAATACTTGCCATCTCATCTGAGATTAAGTCACTTGGGGTCAATTCTTGCAAATTTTCCCAAAATTTTTGGGGTTTCAGAGCAATTTCCAGGTGGTCTAAGGTTCTAGATTAATTTAAATCTTCCCGTTAAAGTTTTTCAAAGGGTTTTCCACTTTGGAAAACTCCTATTTGTTAAATGGGTCTCCGGACAGTATTCTGATATGTATATTGTGTGCGTACGGGCCGTACTCTCACAGCAGAGGGGCTGCACGGGGAAATAATATAGACGACACACCCAACAGCTCACTACACTTTATATCTTAATTCCACTTTTTCTATCCTACTGTATTAACAAGGTGTTAACTCCGGTTGTTAACCTTTAATAGGTAAGGGGGCTCTTTTATAAACATATTACAACTACTCTACATACAAAATTAGCGCTGTAAGGATTAATGACACAGGAAACCATTTAAGTTAAAAGAATCATAATGTGCAATATAATTTATGATACTGTCTCTTTAAATGTGTAATATCCTACAAAGTTGTGAGCAGGACATTTCATCATGAGTCAGTCATATAAATTACATAACTGGATCCAAAATTAATTTCCAGCAGCCCCGACAAAGTTAATGCTTCCCGTAGCTACCTACATTGGGGTCCACCTACTGCAGTGTGACCTACCTGCATTGTCATGTGTAGCAGTCATGTAATATAAGAAGGTGACACTTCTGACTGGATTTACTAGAAAACAATGGAATCCAGCGTCTGGAGACAGCAGAGAATAAATCACAACCGGATTATCTAAATGTGCGCTCCATGAATCACAGTAACCAATCAGAGTTCAGCATTGAATGTATTGCTGCATTAAAAAAAATTTAATTTTTCAGGAATTTTGATGAACATTCCAGAACTACAGTGAAGACTGACAAAATGAAAATTATATTAATCTGAAAAAAGTTGGGTTTGTCTGAGCAGGGGCATAAGTAGAGATGGTGCAGGGGTTGTCATCGCACATAGACTCAGGGATTTGTGAGGGCCAAAAGGTTCCCCCACTACAGATAAAGGGACCAGTGCCATAAATGATGTTTGACAGACAGATTCTCTGTTACAGATTTTGCATTGAGGCCTGGGGAGCATCATGGCACAACTCTGCCTCAGACTGGGATTGTCCTGGGTCCACCAAGGGTAATAATTCTGAGTTCTCACTTAGTGATGAGCGATTAAGTTGACTATCGTCGTTGGGTCGATAGTCGATATCGGCAATTATCAAGAAGATTTCCGATAGTCGATTATAGATTATCGCCGATGACCATTAAAGTCTATGGGAGAGGAACAACACCTTCATTCTTACACCCAAACAGGGCTGGAGAGTCTTTTAACCACCATTTTAGTTGAACTGGACATTGACTATACCTGTTCTGTACCACAGTATGACCATTAAACCTGTCTAACCCACAGATTAAAACGTGCAGAGAAAAGGAGTCTTTGAACCACCATTTTAGTTGAACTGGACATTGACTATCCCTGTCCTGGACCGCAGCATGCAGGTTGCATTAACCACTGAAGAACAGATTGGCGACGCTGTTCGTTACTGAGATTCACAGGGCCCTGACCCAGCGATGACAGGCCTGACGGTCCTGCAACCGACGATCCGCTGGCATGCGTGTTGTCGCCAGCACTGGAAGGAGCACCTTCTCTCGTACCTCTACCTCCATGTCCTACCCCCCTCTTTGCTCGCTTACCACCTGCATTTCGCTCCATGTTCAGAAAGATATAATTTTTAAAAAGGTATGGAAGAGTTTTTGACAGTCTCTTATTGAAAGACGGCAAATCACAGCTATTCTTAAATCCCTCTAATTTTCTACAGCCAACTAGGATTAGAAACTGAAATGTTTCTAGCGAATACCTGTGAAATGCGGTCTGGTGGAAGAACCGTAAGACAAAATCAACAGTGTTCTTCCTTCAGTCCCAGGGATTTACAACTGCCCAGTAGGACTAGGAATTGATAGTTTTCAACAAAATATCATACAAGTGCGCTATCTGCGCCAAACTGAGATTCACCGAGCGCAATAAAACTATTCAGAAGTTACACGGATGAGAAATTGCGTTTTTTGCAGCAATGACAAACGAGAACAGTTGATAGAAAAATTTTCTAGCAGAATTGTCGTACAGGGTGGCTATTTGAAAAAAATAGGGCCGCACCGCGTGCAATACAGCTATTTAAAAATTATACAGATAACAAACAGTGTTTTTTGCACCTATCAATACACCTGCGGTGACTACAAAATTGCTGTATTCAAATTTAAGTGCAAGGTGGCTCTATGAACAAAACTGGGCCGCACCAAATTAAAAAAAACACCTATTTGAAATGTATACGGATAATAAAAGGTGTTTTTTGCACCTATAAATACACCTGCGGTGACTACAAAATTGCTGTATTCAAATTTAAGTGCAAGGTGGCTCTATGAACAAAACTGGGCCGCACCAAAGTGAAAAAAAACCTAATTAAATCGTGTACAGATAATAAAAGTTGAGTTTTGCACCTATCAAATACAACTGCAGTTACTAGAAAAGATCTGTATCCTAATATATGTACAGGCTGCACAACATACTAGTTATATTTCACCAAATTCTGTTAATCAAAACCCATTGCAATGCAGGGTCAAAGCTCAGTCTGGGCTGCACAGTACCTTTCCCTCCTTTCAAAAGCCTCCCTTTCCAGCCTGTCTGTCTGTGTTCGCCCCACCCCCCCGGGTTTCCCCCCCTCCCTCCGTGGCTGTACAGCGTTTGATGCTCCTTTAAAATTCTAAGCCTAAGTAATAAAAACTGAAATTCTCTTTTCTACCTAATTTCTAATTTCACAGCAAAAGCATAGTTGTCTGTGTGAACAAATAGAACAGTTTCGCTGAGCTGTTTTGAGAGAGACCCAGCACACGTCCTGCTCTTATGATACACAGACACACACTGATCATGAACAGGAAGAGCTGTTCTATGTAAAACGAGGTCATGTGATTTTTCCAGCCAATCACAACCATACACATCCCAGTCATGACGTCGCACACACAGCTCACCCTGCCCCTATCTCTAAGCTATTTGCGGGCCACCAAAATGACAGGAAGCGCTGAAAATGGCGCGATATTAATAGATTATGCGCAATTTTAACCTAAATTATTGCGTGATCAAAAAAATCTGATCAACATAAAAGCCGTGCCGATTTCAACTTTGTCGATAATAATCGCTCAACACTAGTCTCACTCTCCATCTATACAGAATATGTGTGTTCACTTTTAACCACATCCTTAAGGGGTTGTCCGGTGAAATTTTTGTTCTTTTTTTACCATACTGCTGCCATATTAAAATAAAAAAGATAAAGATCCTCTCTTTGTTCTCTGCTCATCTTCTGTTTTTTTACAGGTTTGATCCAAATTGGATGTCACTGGCTGACACCACCGTTCAGAGCGATCAGGTGCCTTTGCCTGACACCACAGTTCGGAGCAATCAGGTGCCATTGGCTGACACCACCGTTCAGAGCGATCATGTGCCATTGGCTGACACCACAGTTTGGAGCAATCAGGAGCCATTGGCTGACACCACAGTTTGGAGCAATCAGGGGCCATTGGCTGGGCACCACAGTTTTGGGGCAATCCCGGAGCCATTGGCTGACACCACAGTTTGGAGCAATCAGGAGCCATTGGCTGACACCACAGTTTGGAGCAATCAGGAGCCATTGGCTGACACCACAGTTTGGAGCAATCAGGAGCCATTGGCTGACACCACAGTTTGGAGCAATCAGGAGCCATTGGCTGACACCACAGTTTGGAGCAATCGGGAAAGCCATTGGCTGACACCACAGTTTGGAGCAATCAGGAGCTATTGGCTGATACCACAGTTTGGAGCAATCAGGAGCCATAGGCTGACACCACAGTTTGGAGCAATCAGGAGCCATTGGCTGACACCACAGTTTGGAGCAATCAGGTGCCATTGGCTGACATCACTGTTCAGAGCAATCAGGTGCCATTGGCTGACATCAATGTCCAGAGCAATCAGGTGCCACTGGCTGACACCACAGTTTGGAGCAATCAGGTGCCACTGGCTGATACCACCATTCGGAGCAATCAGGTGCCATTGGCTGACATCACTGTTCAGAGCAATCAGGTGCCTTTGGCTGACACCACAGTTCGGAGCAATCGGGTGCCATTGGCTGACACCACCGTTCAGAGCAATCAGGTGCTATTGGCTGACATCAATGTCTGGAGCGATCAGGTGCCATTGGCTAACATCACCGTTCGGAGCGATCAGGTGCCATTGGCTGACACCACAGTTCAAAGCAATCAGGAGCTATTGGCTGACACCACAGTTCAAAGCAATCAGGAGCCATTGGCTGACACCACAGTTCAAAGCAATCAGGAGCCATTGGCTGACACCACCATTCAGAGCGATCAGGAGCCATTGGCTGACACCACAGTTCAAAGCAATCAGGAGCCATTGGCTGACACCACAGTTCAGAGCTGAAGTCTTACTCTCCAACTATACAGAATATGTATGTTCACTTTTAACCACATCCTTAAAGGAGTTGTCTCATTACGAGCTTTCAGCCTGTCAGTGTCCCTGGTAAGTTGAACTGAGGGGCGTGCTTCTTGGTCTGTCTGTTCTGCTCCCTCTCCCCCCTCCCATCAGCACACAGGCAGCTACGTAACTTCTATAAGGGGGGGAGGGGGTTTGCTCTCAGAGGTTCACCTGTGTGTGCCTGCCTAGGTCTGTTGGGCAGGAGAGGGCTGACTAGGAGTGTAGAGAGTAATATGAAGCTGTGTGCTAATAGAGCAGAGGGGATCGCATGTGTTCCTATATCCCCTGCTTAGCTTACAAGTCACATCTCCAGCAACAACAAGGGAAGTGTTACTATACTCAGGATGTGTCCCTAATACAGGAGAACATAAAGTATTCACATGCCTGATTTGTATAGTATTAGTATAGTCACAGTTCCAAAGACATATCATGATTATAGTAACCAGACGGGTCACTGCTGTCACATCATCTGTGTGTAGAGAGCAGGAGGAAGCGGGGACACACAGGGTTAATCCAGGCAGCTCGGACACAGACGCCAGAGTCCTCCCTTCCCCCTCCTCCCTCCTCCCTCCACTACAGAAGCATTCTGTGCGGGAGGGGCTCTCTGCTCCGACCTGTCTTCAAAGGTGATGAGTCATTCAGACCTGACAGCCAGTAAGATAAGGATCAACAGGTCAGCTACTATAGAGAATTGAGAAGCTGATGTAGTAATACTAACAGGGCTAGCTCAAAATCAGTAGAACATTTGTAATGAACATATATTGCAAAGCTGCTTGTTTTTTAAAGATCTTTAAATTAAAACCCAATCATTGTAGCGAGACAACCCCTTTAAGGGGTTGTCCGGTGAAATTTTTGTTCTTTTTTTACCATACTGCTGCCTTATTAAAAATAAAAAAAGATAAAGATCCTCTCTTTGCTCTCTGCTCATCTTCTGTTTTTTTACAGTTTTGATCCAACTTGGATGTCACTGGCTGACACCACCGTTCAGAGCGATCAGGTGCCTTTGGCTGACACCACAGTTCGGAGCAATCAGGTGCCTTTGGCTGACACCACAGTTCGGAGCAATCAGGTGCCTTTGGCTGACACCACAGTTCGGAGCAATCAGGTGCCTTTGGCTGACACCACACTTCGGAGCAATCAGGTGCCATTGGCTGATGTTCACAGCTAAAAGCATAGTTGTCTGTGTGAACAAATAGAACAGTTTCGCTGAGCTGTTTTGAGAGAGACCGAGCACACGTCCTGCTCTTATGATACACAGACACACACTGATCATGAACAGGAAGAGCTGTTCTATGTAAAACGAGGTCATGTGATTTTTCCAGCCAGTCACTACCATACACATCACAGTCATGACGTCGCACACCCAGCTCACCCTGCTCTATTCTCTAAGCTGATTTGCTGGCCACCAAAATGACAGGAAGCGCTGAAAATGGCGCGATATTAATAGATTATGCGCAGATTTTTTGTCGATAATAATCGCTCAACACTAGTCTCACTCTCCATCTATACAGAATATGTGTGTTCACTTTTAACCACATCCTTAAGGGGTTGTCCGGTGAAATTTTTGTTCTTTTTTTTACCATACTGCTGCCTTATTAAAAATAAAAAAAGATAAAGATCCTCTCTTTGTTCTCTGCTCATCTTGTTTTTCTACAGTTTTGATCCAACTTGGATGTCACTGGCTGACACCACAGTTCGGAGCAATCAGGTGCCATTGGCTGACACCACAGTTCGGAGCAATCAGGTGCCATTGGCTGACACCACAGTTCTGAGCAATCAGGTGCCATTGGCTGACAACACAGTGCGGAGCAATCAGGTGCCAGTGGCTGACATCAATGTGCGGAGCAATCAGGAGCAAGTGGCTGACACTACAGTTCAAAGCAATCAGGAGCCATTGGCTGACACCACAGTTTGGAGCAATCAGGTGCCATTGGCTGACATCACCGTTCGGAGCAATCAGGTGCCATTGGCTGACATCACCGTACGGAGCGATCAGGTGCCATTCGCAGACATCAAAGACCGGAGCAAACAGGTGCCACTGCCAGACATCAATCTCTGGAGAGATTAGTTGCCATTGGCTGACATCACCGTTCGGAGCAATCAGGTGCCATTGGCTGACATCACCGTTCGGAGCAATCAGGTGCCATTGACTGACATCACCGTTCGGAGCAATCAGGTGCCATTGGTTGACACCACAGTTTTCAGCAATCAGGTGCCATTGGCTGACATCACTGTTCAGAGCAATCAGGTGCCACTGGCTGACATCAATGTCCGGAGCAATCAGGTGCCATTGGTTGACACCACCGTTCAGAGCAATCAGGTGCTATTGGCTGACATCAATGTCTGGAGCGATCAGGTGCCACTGGCTGACATCAATGTCTGGAGCAATCAGGTGCCACTGACTGACATCAATGTCTGGAGCAATCAGGTGCCACTGGCTGACATCAATGTCTGGAGCAATCAGGTGCCACTGGCTGACATCAATGTCTGGAGCAATCAGGTGCCACTGGCTGACATCAATGTCTGGAGCAATCAGGTGCCACTGGCTGACATCAATGTCTGGAACAATCAGGTGCCATTGGCTGACATCACAGTTCGGAGCGATCAGGTGCCATTGGCTGATATTACCAATCGGAAGTAAAAACTCCCAACATGTCAAGTAATGACAATGTGACCACTGTGGCCACAACCGTGACATCTCATTCAGATCAAGACCGGAAAATAACAGAAAACCGGCAGAGAGGAGGCTGCTGTGCTGGATTCGTAGAGAGAGGAGAGGTGAGTAGAAATTTTAAGATTTTAATCAGACAGAAGTATTCTATGAAAATTAAAAGTAATGAATATATTACAGATTATTATATGTTGCATTTGTTGTGACATTTATGGAGCATTTATGAGGTATTTTATGTTATGGATTTCCAATGGAAGAAAAACGGGGCCAAAAAATAAAAAAAATAAAATTCATATGCAAGTGCCGTCCTAAGCAACTTCTTAAAAAATTATCTTTGCCACCATGCCCTATAAATGATAGTGTCCCAGCCCAAACCAAGTGATGTCAGTATATTGTGCCAAACTTGTGATAGATGTAATGATAAAATTAATAATGCCAGTCACATATACGGTAATGATAGTGTGAACAAGTAAATGGTTGTTTGCTGTTCTTCCTTCATAGTCTCTTCGATAGTTGTCTTCTTTGATTACAGGTGTGCCATCTCACTGAGACTGGTGTGTTTGCTTTAAGGTCCACATTTGCAACCATTACTCCAGTGCATATAAAATGAATAGTTATATAGTTCTAGTTATTGTGTGTTCAGTCTTATGTGTCTCTATGGTAACACTTTACAGACCGTGTAAAATCTGATCTTGCAGCCACGTTTTTTTTCCATCTGTCACCTATATCTTCCTAACCTACTGAATGTAAGTTGCTAAGTAGAAGTCAAATGGGAGGGAGTTTGTTTTTTAGTCTGCATATGAGATGTATGCACAAAATATTTTTAATTCAGACTATTCAAAGTTACTTCATTTTTCATTTAAAATGCAATGGAGCGATAAAAAAAATTTAAATACTAAAATGTCCATATACTT
Organism: Phyllomedusa bahiana; assembly: GCA_025379985.1. NCBI lineage: Eukaryota > Metazoa > Chordata > Amphibia > Anura > Hylidae > Phyllomedusa > Phyllomedusa bahiana. The sequence goes on along the minus strand of JAODAL010000735.1, from coordinate 48,386 downwards.
TAGATGGCAGCCACCTTCCCATTTAAAATGCAGATGGTGAATTACCAGCGGTCGCCCATAGCACTATAGTACAGGCAGCGGCCATGTCAACCTCCATACCCTTCATGGGCCCTAGACCTAGGAATATATGATAAGATATATCCAGACATTTACCGTGCCGAAGCTGCCACGTATCCATTAGCAAAAATAGAGAGAATGCCGCCAGATTTTCCCCAGACATGGGACCCTCTGTATTACAACTGAAATAAGACTGCCTTTGTTGCCCACAAAGTGGAACATCTCTCCTTGGGGAGAGCACCACACGTGTGCAGAGTTTTGAATTGCCTTTTTGCCCTCTACTAAGCATCTGCATATCACAAAGCATTATGGGAAAGGAGCCGAGAAGCTCAAGCACCCGCTATTGGATGTAACAAATCCTCAATTTGCTTTTGACCCACTGAGTCTTGAGAAAGCAAAAGGGATATTAGCCAAGCCAATATCACTCATCTGCATACAGCGCTATTTTGGGGTTTTTGCCCCTCATCAGTGCAGAACAGAGCGAGATGTTCCCCTTTCTGAGCCACTCATTGCCCCCCACCCAACTAGCCAGTATCGCTCTGCTCTGCACTGATGAGGGGCAAAAACCCAAAAACAGCGCTGTATGCAGATGAGTGTTACTGGCTTGGCTAATATCCCTTTTTCTTTCTCAAGACTCAGTTGTTTGTTGCCCACAGCAATAAATCAGAGCTCCGCTTTCTTCTCATATATCTCAGTCTTACTCCTAAACAGTTTTCATACATAAGGCTCACACTGTATAACTCCATGTCTACAGCCCCTTGACAATACTTGCCTCTAGCACTATAGCAGGTGGCGGTCATCTTGACCTCCATACTAGTAGCATGGTGGGTGGTCTCTGCTATTGTAAGTTCACATATAAAAGCTACCTTCCATGTGCCTGAATACCTGCCAGCAGGTATCTTGATGTATATTGTGACGTAGCTGCCGTATCCATAGATTATAATAGGGTAAATGTAGTCACGTTGTCACCACAGTTGCTCTGAACACAATTTCTTTGCAGAATAGAACAGTACCGTGAACCACAAGTTTCTATCCCATTAAGTGTATACAGCCAAAAATAGAGCACACGTAATTACAATTTATCTATGTTTACCCTATTTTAGTCTATGGATACGTAGTAGCTATGCCATGGCATATATCAGGATACCTGCTAGCCGGTAGGTAGACATATAGGGTCAATGGAAGGTAACAATAATAGGAGAACCACTCATCACACTATTGGTATGGAGGTCGTCAGGGCCATCTTAACAGCATTATGGGTCCAAGGACACATCGGTGCACTGGGCCCTGCCCAAGCCCATAACGTCACACCAGAAACACCAAGCAACCAAGCACACTCAATCATGGCCAGCTTCCTCCAACAGACCAGCGCCATATAGTATAGTTGCTAGAGTCTATATAGCCATAATTTATATAAAATAATATATTTTTATATAAATAAATACATACAAATAAAGGGGACATCATGACGCCACCTGCATCAAAACGATCCCATGACATCTTGTAGGCTGTAGACCTAAAGCAGCCTTTGGATAAGGAAGACTTATGGGTGGGGCAGGGAGCTAATGGCTCCCTGCCCCTCTAATGTTACTAACCATATGTGCAATCAGCTAAATAAACACTGGCAACCTGGGAAATCAGAGTATGTGCCCTAGACCACTCTTTCTGCTGGCAGTATGCACTTTACAGGCGAGATGTCCGAAATTGGCGGTGCTGCGGCAGTTTTTAGGCGCATTAAATTAGTGTAAAGTGCGCCAGAAAGTCTGATCCTCTCAAAAATCTGGCACCAGGTAAACTTAATGCGCCTAAAAAGGCACATTCCAACTAAATAGGCACATTGCGCAAATCGCGGCGCTTAGCATATCATTGGTAATGTGTGTAATGCGCCTCTCAAGGCGTATTGTGCAACGGAGATGCATAATGTATCATTACTAGTATATGTAATGCGCATTGAGTTATGGAGGCGCACAGTGTATCATTTTTAGGCGCATTGTGTCATGCCCGGCGTATAATGCACCTAGTTATGTCCATTAACAGTGTCCTACCTATTGTGATATATTCCCACTTGTATGGGCTGCATTAGCTCCTCAGGTCGCTATAGCTACAGACCTGTTTGATCTCTCCTGATAGGCTGCCAGCACTGGTTGCTATAGCAACAGACCTGGCTTCTACTGCAGCTTAGTAGAAGCCAGTAAACACGCCCCTGAATTCAAAATGAAACCAAGAAAACAGGACTGACGTAAGATGAATCAATGTTGTGAGACAACTTCTTTAATGCCCATCTTTATAATAGAAAAAGGTACATAAATGGGATCATGCACGGACAATTCCAATGACACAATTAAATACCTATGAACTCCCTGTATTGTGTATGTCTTTGTGCACCTAGTTTTGGTGTACGACAGTTCATTTACATTGAGAATATGGTGTCAAAGGTGGTTTTGGTGCAAAATAGACCAAAAAACTGGCGTTGGTATGTTGGGACATGTGACCCTATGTGCGGGATGCAAAAGTGTGAAAAAAGGTTAACTTGATGAATACAATAGACGTAGTGTGTAACGACGTGTGAGTGGCCCGTAACAATTTTGGCTTGTGCATTTTAATTGGGAAGATGCATCTTTCATTTTAAGGGACTGCTGAGAAATGAGAACTGGAATGCCCTCGGTTGCTAAGGGCAACTGGTCGACATCCTCAATCTCTCAGACTCATTTAACACTTGAGGCTCCTACTTTACATGACATCTCGTAACCTTCAAGCCCAAACCGCATCTATCTTTTCTATAGTTTATCTAGTCCTGCCAGTCTGTGTTGTCTGAATTGCTAATTATCAATGTTTGTGTCCTTGCAGATGTTCTAGTGAGGACTCAGGAACAGATCTATTAATGTCACTGTGAGCAGACGTTAAGCGGCCATAGTGGAGAGCATTCATCTTGTCGTTTCACAAAGACATACACAATACAAGGAGTTCATAGGTATTTAATTGTGCCATTGGAATTGTCCGTGCATGTTCCCATTTATGTACCTTTTTCTATTATAAAGATGGGCATTAAAGTAGTTGTCTCACTACATTGATTCATCTTAGCTCAGTCCTGTTTTCTTTGTTTCATTTTAAATTCAAAGGTGTGTTTACTGACTTCTACTAGGCTGCAGTAGAAGCCTAGTGCTGGCAGCCTATCAGAAGAGATCGAACAGGTCTGTAGCTATAGCAACCAGTGCTGGCAGCCTATCAGGAGAGATCGAACAGGTCTGTAGCTATAGCGACCTGAGGAGCTGATGCAGCCCATACAAGAGGGGATAATCTAGGAATAGGTAGGACACTGTTAATGGACACATATTGCAAAATGACTTGTTTTTGCAAGATCTTTAACATAAAAAGCGATCCTTGCCGTAAAAACATGCAACACACCTTTAGGCCTTGTCCCCACGGCACAGGTTTACAGTCGGTTTTACAGACGGTTTTCGGATTTGAAAGCCGTCTGTAAAGCGACTGTCAACCTTTTACATTGACTTTAATGGAAAATCTGTGCAGTAGTCCCCACTGCATGGATTTTCCGCCAGATGTTTTTTTACACTGCCAATGGGCCAAAAAACATATAACATGTTCATTCTTTCGCCCGGTTTTTGGGCGGAACATGAACATGTAGGTGTGAAGGGGGACGGGCGAATCCGCAAACAAAAGCAGTCCCCCATGTGCCAAAAAAAAGACAAAATATCAGTCGATATTTCACGAATGGTATTTGGTCTCTGCCTTATACACGCACCCTTACACAGTTTTATACTACAGAAGAGACCCAAAGGAGATCTATGTGGAGAAATGCCATAAAGTGCCTGAATGCATAATAATAAACCGACACCTCCATAACTATACAAAGAGTGCAAGCTGCTGTGCCAAGATAAAGGAATGCACCACTTCTGAGAATAAAGAGAAAGCTGGACATCAAAATCACATCTTTATTAACAAAACTATTAAAAACTGAAAAGTGTGTAAAAAAAACGTTAAAAAAACTACAAAATAGTAACAAATCAGTTCCATGTAAGAAACTAAAATACCCAAATCATGGACATAGAAAGTGATGCCTAAGCTGTTAACATTAGAGAATTTGCATATACACGATCACAAATATTGCAATACCAAATAGCACAAAGGAAGAACGCAGAAGTGCAATATCTCCAAATGAAGTCCATATGGGTGCAGTGGTCCTAACATGTATGGATGCATCACCACAGCATTATCAACTGTGCCACTAATTTACATTACCATCGTGAGATGTTCCAATGGTAATGTAAATGAGAAGCACGCAAACACTGTAACCTGGAGCGTAAGTAGAAGTCACAAGGCCCCATAGCAAAATGAGATGGGGCTCGATCAGCTAATGACAAACTAAAACAGCAGCATAAGTAGCCATAATTAAAGGTTTCAATAGTACCGCCATATATCAGGGAACCCACATGGTAGTGCTGGAGATTAGAAAGTCACCAACTATTTGTTCCCTACAAAGAGGAACAATGTTCTTGCACCTGAGTGGGCCCTCTCAACCCCTGGGCCCACTCAGTCGTCAATTGTTATGGCTGCTATGGCTATAGTTACAACCATGATTGTAGTTGCGGTGACATTCCAGTTCGGAAGTCAAAAAATGGAAACAGAAGCAGCCGGGGAGGAGAGGAGGGGGTATTGCGGTCCCAGAAGCACAATATTTCCTTTTTTAAGAAATTGGACAACCCTTTAAGAACTGCATGATTTTTTTGTGTTTCTGTGGCGGTGCATTTAGTGAGCCATAACTTTTTTTTATTTTTCAGTTGACACATGACAACTTGTTTTCTGCAGTATGAGTAATGCCTAATGGTATTATTTTGGTAACTTATTGATTCATTTTTATCAATAGCTCCTCTGCAATCACCATGACACACTTGCAGGACATTCTACAGGGACTACACCCCGTTAATGATGGACATGTGCATCATTTTGGTTAAGGGGTTAAAAGGGCCTGGTCTTAGGGGGCAGTGGTGGTTGTGAAATGGAAAGTAGCCTCAAAGGGGCTATCCTGTCCTTGTGGGGGTTCAAATTATCTTAAAAATAACTAAGGCGCTGGTTTTGCACGAGAAAAACACCATCACATCATGCCTTGCTGCTATGAAATTGCTCTTTCTGATTTTATGACAAAATGGTGTTTTTTTTTTACCTTTTTGCTAATTAGTAGAAAAGGAGTATCACATGTAGTGGCTGTGAGGGTTCTAATTGGCACATTGTTATTCTTAGACCCCTCTCACAGCTCTGGAATGCTGTTGGACACAGGGTTGAGTGTAACTTCTGTCTAGGTCGCCAATTTGGATTACACGACGATCTATACAAACTACTACAGGCGGAACATTTTGTTTAACACAGTAATAACAAAAGATATACATACAGCTTTTAATGCTATATTATATAGGTATGTGCCTTTATAGATTTGTATTTAAGTGAGGTATATAATAACTATACATTAAAAATAGAGAACAAAGGATCACAGCATTTATAAACCTTTGTTTCCCATACACAACAGGTCCACCTTGTGACTTTGTTCTCATTCTTTTTTTTTTTTTTATTTCCCTATCCGCTTTCCCTTTTCGTCTTTTGAGGAACCAGTACCTCGCCCGACTAGGGCGGCCCGAGCCCCCACTGTCCACGATACCCCTTAGCTCACCCCTACACTACTATGGTCTAATTCTTTGAGAGAGGTGGCGGTTGCAGAGGGGAGTAGATGACATTTCGGGAGCATTCTGACGTCAATGGTCTTCATGGAATAGTGTCTTAATGTCCACATCATCATAGGTGTCAGGCTTTGGTACAGCTGAAGGTTGTGGTTAGTGTGTCTGTGCATCATAGAGGCCAGGCCGTGGACAAATGTTAATCATGATGGGAGTAGTCTGGTCCACAGACTTTGACACATAGTTTCTCCTAAAACAAGGGATGTAACAAAACAGACAATTAGAACAAGTAATTAGCAAACACAATCAATATCTGAATACCTATATGGGCAAAGCATTTCCCTGACAACCTTAAACCATGAACGTAAACCACGGTTCCCAGGGGTGATCTTTGCCTCTGAGTTACGTTAATTATTCTGAGAGATCATCTAGCTTTCTAATGGCCAAAGTGACCTTCCATTCGGTCTGTATTATATGGGATGAACGTACAGCAGGTTTCTCCAATCATTTTGCACACTCCTCCCTTCTACGCCAACACCACCATCCATGGGCCTATCCGGTTCTGTCCAGGCTACAGCTAGGGTTGGGCCCTCCTTGATCTGCCAGCCCTGGTTGGGCGTCTCTGGTGTAATTCACAAATCTCTGCTGGTTGTAATATAGTAAATTTATCAATCTATATTCTTGTTGTCAGTGATTTTCACGGGTAGCAGATGATTCAAACCCAGCGGCCACATTGGTCCCATTGCCTTTAAAACTCTTCAGGACCCCCCTTGGGATCTATGCATCATATACACTTGGGGGTCGAAAGCTTGCCTTTGGGGAGTTTTCTCTTCTCCTTCATGGCTCTGATTGTGTCACTATCTTTGACACCCTTCTCTCATGATATGGTATGCGGATGAGTATACTTAGTCAGGGCACATTGTCCGGTCAGTTGCTTCCAGTTTGGTCCTAAGTTTAAGACTCCACATATCCAATATTTTGTCCCCTATGTGATTGGACCTATTCTGTAAACGCTTGCCAACATGATATTAATGTATGTGGAGCAATAAACTTTCTAAGGGTAATTTGCCCAGGAATCTGCCATTTCCACAATACTGGTTTAGCAGGTGTAATTGCTCTGGGTAGGACAGTATAACCCAATGGTTGGCTTTGTGACTTTTTGGATGATTGGTACAGAAAAAAACCCTTTGGGGGGCTTCCAGTTCCTCAAAGGCATGCATGATCTGAGGTGGTGTTGGTGTATAATACTAAGAATACATTCTTGTGCTGCCTCGGGAATATCTAGTTGGGTCAGTGCCTTATATGAGGTCTGGTCAGGGACTGAACAGGGGGTGGACATGCAGTTATGTTTTGTTTATGTTGGGTTAGCTGTATATTTCCAATATAGCCACAAGTTTTTATTGGAGAAACCTGTCTCTTCCCTTATAGTTATCATCAAGGGTAGGACAAGCTTGGCTGTCATGCCCTGAAAAAATGAAAAGTTCGGCACATGGGGCATAAGCGGGTTTTTCCGGTGTGGGTGCTGGATCCCTCACCATTTCTCTGGGTCTGTATCATGTCCTCCACTGAAATTTTTTCTCTTTAATACCCCGTGCCCCTCACGTATTTAAGCTACCAGGACTTATATGCGCCTTCAGTCTCCTGAGGGTTCTTAATAGTTAACTTAGGGGCATGCTTTACCGGGTACTCCATGTTCTCGAAAGGTTCCAGTCTTTGTCAACATTATTCTTGTATGTTGGGGTTTTCCCTGTTTATCTTTCCTATTTTAGGCAGTCTCTGGTCTATTACCCCCAGTTAATTCCCTGTTGTGCCCAGGTTCCAAAATCTATCAGCTACCCAAAGTGATCAGCAAGTGGGTCCCCACAAAAGGCCGTCTTAAAGATATGGGCCCTGGGGCAGAGTAGGTGCTACTGGCCTGGGCCTGGGCCTGCCCCCCCCCCACCAACTGCCACCTCCAAAATAAAAAAATAAAAAAATAACACTACTCTAAGAAACAAATATAAAACTTTTTACCAGACTCCGGGTCACCATTTCATGACAGAGACTTTAGCACTGATGGATTATAAATTGTAAAATAACCCTGACACCAGGGTACTCACCGGAAAGAGTCCTTTAGACCACTTGTTCCTGAATCGTTCTTTTTTCCCTGTTCCTCTCCTTCCGTCCAGAACACCATGTGCCTGGTGTTCCGGCCACAACTCGTCCCTGCAGAATTATAACACACAACCATCTTAGGAATCCTCACTTTATCAGCCACTTCACCACCCTATTCCAAATTGTTATGGTCGCGCCCCCACATTAAGTAAGTAGGTAGTAATGCTGCCACCATTAAGTAGGGAGGTATACATGCCCACTGTAGGTAGATATGCTGTCCCTGTAGGTAGGTTTTATAGCCCCCCTGTAGAGTGTAGGGCCTGGCAGGGACAGTATTTAGGCCAGGGCAGGGCACGGTATGGTAGGCAGTTGGCTAGTATATAGGTGGTAGGCAGGGCAGTAATATTAGGTGGTAGGAAGGGCAGTATATAGGTTGGTTGGCTGGGCAGTACATAGGTGGCAGGCGGGCAGTTACATAGGTGGCAGGGCGATGATACATAGGTGGCAGGCAGTATATTGGGGGCTGGGCTGTTTTTTGGTGGCTGGGGCTGTATATTGGGGGCCGGGCAGTATATAGCCAGGCAGGCAGACATAGGTGGCAGGGCAGAGGCAGTACATAGGTGGCAGGCAGGGCTGTACATAGGTGGTAGGGACACGGGCAGTACATGGTGGCAGGCAGGGCAGTACATAGGTAGGCAGGCCAGGGCAGTAATTAGGTGGCAGGGCAGTATATTGGTGGCAGGGGAGAGTATATTGGTGGCAGGGGCAGTATATAGGTGGCAGGGGCAGTATAATGGTTGGCAGGGGCAGTATATTGGTGGCTAGGGGGACAGTAAATTGGTGGCAGGGGCGTTTTATGGGTAGGCAGGGGGCCTGTACTTATTGGTGGCAGGGGCCGTATATAGGTGGCAGGCGGCCGTTATATTGGTGGCAGAGGGCGTTACAATGGTGGCGGGGCAGTATATAGGTGGCTAGGGGCAGTATATTGGTGGCAGGGGCAGTACATAGGTGGCAGGGGCAGTTATAATTGGTGTGGCAGGGGCAAGTAATATTGGTGGCAGGGCAGTAGTATTTAGGTGGCAGGGCAGTACTTAGGGTGGCAGGAGGCAGATACATAGGTGGCAGGGCAGTACATAGGTGGCAGGGGCGTTATATGGTGCAGGGGCCAGTAGATAGGTGGCAGGGGCAGTATATTGGTGGCAGGGGCTGTTTATAGGTGGCAGGGGCAGCATATAGGTGGCAGGGGCGAGTATAATAGGTGGCCAGGGGCAGTATATGGTGGCAGGGGCCAGTACTATAGGTGGCTGGGCAGTACTTAGGGTGGCAGGCGGCAGTATATGGTGGCAGGGGCAGTATATTGGTGGCCATGGGGAAGTTACAATAGGTGGCAGGGCAGTACATTGGTGGCAGGGCAGTATATTGGTGGCTAGGGGCGCAGTATATAGTAGGCAGGGGGGCAAGTTTATTGGGGTAGGGGCAGATATTGTTAGGCAGGGCAGTAGTTAAAAAATAAATAAATAAAAATGTTAATCACCTGATTTCCTTCCTTTATCACGTCCGTACGGACGCCGGTTGCGTGGCAGCAGAGTGCAGGGCACGCGGAGCGGGCGCGGCGATTGACGTCATCCCATCGACGCGCATGGCCCGCGGGCCTCCTGGCGAGCTGAAACAGACCGGGATCAGCTAGATCCTCAGATGTTCAGCCTCGGCTGCTGCCCGCACGTGCAGAGCAGGCAGCGGCCTGTGATGGTGCATGGCTGGTCTGTGACCCGGCCATGCAGCCGTGTGATGAGGGGGCCACAGTGCGACACCGGTACTCGGGGCCCGCCAGGGAGAAACCATCAGCTCCCCCGGCGATGCTCCGAGCCGGCGCTGCGCCCGAATCCGGCTGCCCCCCGGGCAAAGCCTGGCTGTCGCTCCACTGGGCAGGGTAGGCGGTCTCCCGGGAGGGACCCCCATGATGATGAGGGGACCCCGGGCTGTGGCCTACCTGGCCAATGTAAGAGACGGCCCTGGTCCACAATACTCATCGGTCACACACAAGTATATTAACCGTGCTAGCAGAAGATCTGCTCATTGTAGATGTTGCACTGTAAGGGTACCTCGGGACAACTTACTATCATCACAAAAGTCAAAAAGAATATTGTGGATACATGAGCACGGGTATGAATTAAACCAAAGGGTGACCTTCCATCTCTCCCTTGGTAAGGGCCACTGATGGATTTTCCCAAAATAGTTAAACAACATAGCTACATTAACATCAGTAAGAGGCACCGTCTGCTTCATATCTGGGGGTTGGAGCGATCTTGCAGTGCGAAGGTGGATCCAGTTGGGCTTCTGCCACGTAGACAGATGTGGTCTTGGTCATATCAGGACTTGATATGGCCCTTTGAATCTCGGCATCCAAAGTCTTACGCAACAAACATTCTTCAGTAGACCAAGTCTACAAGGGTTGTTGGCTTCATGGGCAGCAGCGGGCTGAGTCTGGGGCTGGAATGGAAGGGTAAACTCTGAATGTAATAAGAGGGACAACTCTTAGCAACGCTAGTACATTGAGGTCATAGCATCATTTTGTAGTGGAAAATGCTTGAGGGAAATATTACACCTACCTGGGGGCACTTTACCAAAAGGATCTCAAAGGGCGAGGAGTGAGAACACTAACTTTCCCCGGGGCGTCGGTACCTGACGACTAATAAAGCTATGGGCAGGCTGTCTGGCCAGGGCATGCAACTTCTCTTGATGGCTTTATGCATTCTGACTTCTGGTTTCCGTTCTTTCTTTCCACTTTCCCACGCTTTCAGGATTGGTACGGGGGTGGCTGGTGCAGCGCTAGAGTACTCCCAATGCTGTCCCATATTTCTTCATCAAGGGCTGGGTGAACGGCTGGTCCCTGTTCCACACTCTATCACTTCTGGTATTCCCATATAGGCACACAACTTATGTCAGCATGCTTCTTTGCAGTCGTCTTTGCTGTGATATCGTCGTACAGGGAACGCTTTCTGGCCATCTGAGAACATATCCACAATATGACAAGGGGCTTATTCGTATCTTCCTGACTTGGGCATCTGTATGTGGTCTATTTGGATCCTTTGCAAAGGATGGAGAGGTTTTGCCAAATGTTTGGGTGGTACTTTTACCGGCTTCCCAGGGTTGCATTCAGCACAGGTGACACAGGCTCTGGTGAAGGAAGTTCTCGTGAGGTGTATGAAATTTCCTGGTGTAGGTGAGTATTTGTCAATCATATCCATTCATCAACAATCTTAGTACAAGTGTCTGGCCCATGCGCCCAATGTACAATGGGCTGGATTTAGTGCCCTGGGCAGACAGGGGCGTCTGGCCACTCTGTAAAATCCCATCTTTCCTTCTTTTAGCTCCTATCTTCTTCCAAGCTACTTTTTCTGCATCCTCTGCTTGTTGTTGCGAATTATGCATAGCAGACGCTTGGATGGAGGGTCTGTGGTTGTTGGTTCTGTTTTCGCTCATAGTGGGTGCACATCATCCTTTAAGGCTGCCTTTTTTTGCCTTCTGTTGCCCTATAATTTCTTGTGCCTTTCAGTGTTGAGTTTTCCATGTGCCTTCACTTTTAAGACAGCGACCTTCTTGAGCAGTATAAGCGAATCCATGAGTTTCTCTGATGGCTTTCTCTGCTTGACACTCGGTGACCCTGCTGCTGTCAGGAATCTCGTGGACTTCCAAATGGGGCCAAAATCATGCACCACTCCTTAGGCTATTGGAGTCTGTGTCAGATGTTGGGGGTTGTGAGTCTTGCCTTTAGGCCAGTCTCCCCGCAGGCTGTGGTTCGAAGCTTCCAATTCTGCTTATTTGTCGCCGACTATATGATGTTAGGCTTTTTGGCCTCCAAACACAGCATCCACGTTGTAACTGAATATCCTGTGTGAAAAAGGCCCTTTTTTCTTCTGAAAATCTGGATCCACCCACATAGTGACCCTGGTTTCGTGAGGGGTGCTTTGAGAAAAGGGGAGGGGGGATGTTCCATTTGCATCACTTCAAACATCATGAGTGGAGTACCCTTATCTTCTTCATTCCCCCCTTCTTTCCCACTTTTTTAAGTGGTGCCGGCGCGCGGCGCCCCTCGCCGCGGCCGCCCCCTGGCCACGGGGCCCAGGGTGCGGGGCTGTCCCAGCCGGGGTCCTTTCCTCTTCCCGGGGAGCCCCGTACTTACCAGTCCCCGCCCTGTTCCAGCTCTGACGCCGCCCGGCAAACCCCCTCTATAAAAATGCTTTCTGTTTTTATTACAAAATGTGTTTTTTTTAACCTTTTTGCAAATTTAGTAGATAAGGGATCACTGTGCTGGCTGTGGGGGGTCATGGCAGTTGTTACTATGCCCCCCTCCTCACAGCTCGGGAAATGTTTGGACACGGGTTAACTTCTGACTGGGGCCCCATCTTGGATTACATGACATTTTAAAAAACACTACGGGGGCCATTTTGTTTAACCTTTAAATAAAAAAAGATAACTACAGCTTTTACTGTATATTATTAGGTATGTGCCTATTATATTTTAATGTATATGTGAATAGTGAGATTTAATAATACATTAAAATGAGAACAAAGGATCACCATATAAAACCCTTTGGTCCATCCACAACGTTGTCTTTAATGTCTCCATTTTGGGATACCGTAAAACAATGTTGAGGAAAGCACAAAGAAGACATAGGCCATTTTTTGGTTGATCTGTCCGGATCTAAAGATTACATTTTTGGATTCCTTGGGGCATCCAAAGGACATGATTTTGGGGGGTCCACCCTACATCAGTACAGATCATGTACATGTCTACTTTTAATTGCATTGTAATTAATCTATTACTATTGTACATATATCATTAGATCTAATAGGTTGTATGAGAATCAACTCATAAGAAATAGATCTGAGAGACACAATGAATGGCTCCAATGTCACCTCTACATGGGGTTGTCCTCCTGGACCTTTGAAGATTACTCTTGTATCAGAGGCTTGGCCCATCATAGGGCTCTGCTTCCATAGTGAGTCAGTCTGACCTTAGACTAATTTATTAACATTTAAATAGGACCCAAAGCTTCTATACATCAATACCCCTGATTATCAAATAATTTGTACCACAGGCATTCCCTAGGTTAAAAACGTCAGACTTCCATACAATTCGCACTTCGAGGGACACTGCCATCAGAAAGGAGTATTTTTGTTAAAACAAATATTCCTTGAAAACTTTTTTTGAGAATTTTTTGGCACTAATTTTGTCCTCTAGTGTGAGAGAACTTTTGTTAATCAGGGCAGATTAATCTCACTTTATTTCAGCTGCTACTTCTCTACGTAGGTAATGACATAATGACTGCTCGATTGTTTGCTCCACAGAGATAGATAAGATTATACTAGACCATAAGCAATACATGAAAGGAAAATAGGTTGATCTGTTTCTGCAACGATGAGGTGTGTGTGGGGGGGGGCTTCTTCACACATTAGATTATTGCTGATAATATTTACACTTCTCAGACCATAGCCGACTTATATATACAAGGCAGTCCCCGACTTACATACGTCCCCTAGTTACAAATGGAGACTTATGGGGCGTGGCTGACATTCAACACTGAGTCACGCCCCATGATAACCAAGTGCCAGCATGCCACAGCTGCACATGAGATACAGAATGTTAGGTGAACTCTTCTAAAAAAGGGCACAGACCGCAAACCAAATGTAAAAACTCTTCCCTGCACTATCCAAAACTACAAAAAACCTTTTGGGCTGTTGTTACATTTAATAATATACCTGTTCCGACTTACATACAATTTCAACTCAAGAACAAACCTACAGTCCCTATCCCATTTGTAACCCAGGGACTGCCTGTATATATAATAAATTATATATATAATAAAAATCCACCTACACAACATCCCTATAATAATCACATAGTACCTGGCAATATGTGAAAAGAAAAAATTTGGTGGTAGCAGAATGGTGGCCATTGTTGAACATCACTTAGAGCGACACATCATAGTTTGAGTCACGGCGCATTTACTTTAACACCTTGTCTCTCTTTATGCTCTTTTAGGGCATTGCATGCTATATGCTGCAGTTGCTTCCATGTGTACTACCATGCTCTTTAACTCCAAATGTGACCAGAATAAGGCGAACCCGGGCCAAAAAGTTGCATATATATCTGGACTTACAACATTGCCATTTGCAGCATCTCACTTGCTGGTTGCACCATGGAGAGCTACTATACTTGGTGATCTATATGTTTGATGTAAATAAATGATATGCCATGGGTTTACTGAAGCCTTACACAAGAACAAAAACAGAAAGGGTGCAAAATCTTCTAAACAAGGGCACAGACCGCAAAACAAATGTTACAGGGGTGTTAACCTTACCCTCTATTATTCCAAAAGTTACTAATAAATTGGGACTGGAGTTACACTTAAAAAATGTACCTGTTCTCACATATAAACAAATACAAATTAAGAACAAACCTATAAAACCCATCTTGTTCATAACCTGAGGACTGCCTATACTGGTCTACTCCTCTCACACGAAAAAATTTTTGGACCCTCTCGGTCTCCAGGATTGGGTGCAACTCCCTATCAATGCACCCAGGAGAGCTCCTATAAGGGTATGTTCACACGGCGTAGTTTTGGCGCACATTTCGCTGCGTATTTGCGCTCTAATACATGCGAGATGTGCACCGAAATTACGGTAATCCATAGTTCTCATAGAGAACTATGGATTACGCCTCCTCTCCCCGCTTGTACAATCCGATCGGATTGTACGCGCGGGGAGATAAGTGACATGTCAATTATTTGTGGCGAATACGCGCCGCAAGTAATGAATGTCAATTGTTCCGGTGGGCTGCCGGCCCTCCCGAGCTGCGGCAATATGCTTATTAGCGTATTAGCGCAAGCTCCCGAAAGACACGATGTACTGCGGCGCATACTGTATGCGATGCAGTACATCGTGTGAATGTACCCTAAAAGTGCACCCAATGTATCAATATATTGCACAATTTATAACTTGTTTACGCTTTGATACAAATATTGTATTTCGCCACATAGTGAACTGTGAGGATTGAACAGTCTTACGATTACCTAGCAACCGTAACTGGCTGGCAACCGCTGCATGGCGTCACATTTAACTCACATAGTTGCTGCTGTCTCTAAAATAATTCATAAACCTGTCAGAACACTGTGCTCCACCTCTGGCTTTCCAGCTGTTATAAAACTACAACCCCCATCATGACAGAATCTGCATATGAGCTGGAGCGCTACATGTTCAATGCAAGAATGTGTCCATAACAGAGAATGGGCCATTACCCAAAACTAGTCATGCAAGTGTTCATAAGGTCAGAAGAATCGAACAACAACAATGCTCTCCTAATGCGGATGTACAGTGAAGGCCAGGCTAGTGCACCCGCTGATATACGGAAAATCACTCCACAGGTCTATATAAAAATTAAAGCAAAAATGAAGCAGAATACAGGAAGGCTTGTAGCAGAGCGGTTAATGATTCCTCAAGCCTTTCTATTTATTGCTCCCGTGAAGCATGAGTCATGGCTGTATACACACAATGTATTTTTGGGCTTGTTCTACTTTGCACAGATGTAAGAAACACACCTACATTACCATACACGATGTTTACCTGGTGAGATCAATTCCCATAATTAGTGATAGAATTCAGTTCATCTATTGCATTAGGAGATACCCCACCCCAGGACAGTTAGGGGCCCCGTTCACACGGCTTATTTCGGACGGATTTGCCGACGGATTGACGATCGTCAATCCGTCGGCAAATCCGTCCGAAAAAAGTCACAGCCTATTTTCTATTGATTTCAATAGAAAATAGGCTCGTCGGGTTTTCCCCGACGCAAAAATTTCCCTTCCGGATTGCCGCCGCGGATTGACGACGGCAATCCCGGGCGGAAAAAACAATGTGCATGTCAATTATTTCCGGGCGGGTTCACCACCTACAATGATTGGGATGGGGAATCCGTCGGGAAATCAGTTACAAATACGTGCCCACTTGTGGCACAGCAATGATTTCACACTGATTATCAGAACGATTTACATGGGAAATTCCATTTGTAAATTCAGTTTCATTGAAATAAGCCCGTTCAACCAGGACAGTTACGGTAATGGAAAATGTGGGGTGCCCACAGTGAGTATTGCAGGAGCCGCTCTCCGCTACACTGGTCAGCGAGTACTATAATTTCTCCTTAGGGTATGTTCACATGATGTACTGCGGTGCGTACAGTACACGCCACAGTGCATCGTGTGTTTTGGGAGCTTGCACTAATACGCGCGTACTCCCGCAGAGCTGGCTGCCGGCCCCATAGACATCCATTACTGCTCTCTGCTCTCCGCGTGTCAACTCCTCACATAACCGTCTCCCGTGCTTCCCCCACACTCTGGAACCCACTGCCCCAACACCTCAGACTCTCCCCCACTCTCACCAGCCTCAAAAGCAGCCTGAAAACCCATCTCTTCAGGATTGCCTATAACCAACAATAACCCTGCTGTCACTACACTATCCACAACCATGTCTGCCCCTCACCATCTGTCTCTTCCCACCTTCCTTTTAGAGTGTAAGCCCTCACGGGCAGGGCCCTCTCTTCTTCTGTACCAGTTGTTACTTATTAATTTGTCACCTTTGTACTTGTTTCACCTATGTTATGTATGAAACCTGAATGTACAGCTCTCTGGAACCAAGGGCGCTCAAAAATAAATAATAATAGTTACTCGTGGCGCGTATTCGCTGCAAATAATTGACGTCACTTATCTCCCCGCGCGTACAGTACGATCGTATTGTATGAATGGGGAGAGGAGGCGTAATCCATAGTTCTCTATGGATTACCGTAATTATGGGGCGCATTTCCCCATGTGTTAAGCGCAGTACGCTGCAAAAATGTTCCCCAAAATTAGCCGTGTGAACATAGCCTTAAAAGGAACTGATCAGCCAAAATCAGAGGACATGGACTGCGCTTCAACCGTTCAAAATATTTAACAAATAATTAAAATCATACATGGAATGCGTTGTTTCAGCCTATATTCCACAATTTTAATTATTTATTAAAAATTTTGAACGGTTGAAGTCCGTGTCTCCTGATCTTGGCTGATCAGTTTCTTTTAAGGAGAAATTATAGTACTCACTGACCAGTGTAGTGGAGAGCGGATCCTGCAATGCTCACTGTCCGCACCCACATTTTCCATTACAGTAACTGTCCTAGGATGGGGTATCTATTAATGCAATAGATGTACTGAAATATGAACTGACTTCTATCACTAATTATGGGACGTGATCTCACCAGGCAAACATCGTGTTTTAAGGAGAAATTATATTATTCTCCCCCGAAACGTCTTGGAAGAGAACTGGTGTCTCTGGACACGCAGCTCACCGGCTCAAGGAGATTATACTCTTTTGAAGTATTGTATCTTCTATGCACCACAATATAAGATGAGCACATTTTCATTATTATCCATGTGCTCTTTATCTTTGGTTATATGCAAGGAATTGCATCCTTTTCTTTTTTGTTGCCTTCTATATTGTTCAGTGGGTGGTGCAGTATCACTCCCTGTTAACCCCCCGGGTGATGAGTGCCGGCCACTGTGTCCTTTACAGTATTAACAATTTGGTATTAAAGAGGTTCTCTCGCTACAAAGATTAGCTTTCAACATGTTGGGAACACTAAATAAAGATGTTTTCAAAATATATTGTGTTGTTCATTTTTTTTTTTTTGTTTGTTGAGGAGCTACAAGTGATTTTATCACCTTATGCGCTTTCTCTGGTTCCCCTAGTGACCGACCTGTGTACTTCTCCCCCCCGCCCCCCCTGCTGTTTGTTCCATCTGATAGCAGGGATTGACATCATCACACAGGTCACACAGCACAGAACTCCAGACAGTGAGAGCTTGTTTGTTATCTGTTCTTTAAGACAAAAGCCAGTAATTACTACTGTTTACTTTACCTCAGAAGCTTCCCTGGTCCTGACAGCATCAGATTTATCTTATTAGCAGAAGTCTGAACACATGAAGCTCATATGCTAATTACAGACAGCTTGACCAGGAAGTGACAGAGCAAAGCGGTATTATTTCATTCATGCATCCTATGAAATTATGAGATGAGACAGCCCCTTTAAGTCCCCCTGTACTGGCCCACATATATAAATGCCTTAGTGCTTCATGTGGTCATTCAATCACATGGTGGCAGGATTTCAGTTACTAACCAACATAGAACACACTAAGGCATATATCTATATATACTCTACATTAGATAACATCTTGCCATATGCCCTGTTGAACCACGTTTATATTTAGGATAGTCATAGTAGGGGTTGTCCTACTATAGACTTTGATGGCATATCGCTAGTTTATACCATGAAAGGCTGATAGGTGCGGGTCCCACCTCTGGGACCTGCATCTATCTCGGGAACGATCACGCTTGCTCACTACTCTCCATTCTCTTCTATGGGAGTTCCAAGTACAGTGAGCGCTGTGTTCTGTTGTGTTTGTAACTCCGAGAGTATGACCGTCTCTACATATTACTCTGTAAGTTTCGAGAGTCACATTCCACAGATAGATGCAAATCCCAGTGGTGGGACCTGCACCTATCAGACTTTGAGAGCATATCCTAGTGATACGCCATCAAAGTCTATGGTAGGAATACTTCTTTCCCAAAACAACAGCCGAGAAAATTTTATTTCCTGGGGCAAAATCTGTAACATTGCCTCCCACCCAACCTATGTCATATCTGTAATAAAATAGAATTTTCTTACATGATTGGGAGGTCTTTAGGCCCTCCTAATACCTAATGGTTCAACTGCTACCTCTGTACCCACTATGGCTAACCTAGCTTACCCCAATGGAGTCCATTTACATCTTGTTTTTTTTACTCCATTTCAAGAAGGGTACCTTAACATATACTATAGTAGAACCATAGAGAATAATAGAGCAAACAGTGTTATTGGGACTACAATTGCTCTATTAGCTGAGTGTACATGGTTGGTCCATGTCCAGTCTTGCCTAGGGCCCCAAAAAACAGACAAAATATGAAGAAAAAAAAAGCACAAGCAAAAAGCACTTCACTATGGGCTTTTGTCACACCATACAAAAAAACCAGACAAACAAGAGGCTTAAAAAAGTGTGAAATGCCCCTAAAGGGGTATTCTGCTTAGAAGCATTTTGTTGATAAATGCTTCTGGTTGGAATACCCCTTTAAAGAGAACCTCTCACATAGTTTATGCCCCCCTGGCTAAGGACAGAACAAGGTAGTGTCAGAAATGCTGTTTCCAGCGCTGTGTCCCTTATTCTGTAAGATGCTGCTGAGTATTTAGTGCTCAAATCTGCAGTTTTCAGCCAGAAAAGAGTCAGTCATTTTTTTCATGCCCCGCCCACCTGAGGCTAGCCCCACCCACCTCAACTGATACACCTAATACTTTGAATAGGTAGAAATATGTGAATAACTTCAGTGGGCGAGTATAGGCTTTGGTGGGCGGGGCTAACACCTGCTCATGAATAATATTTGAGTATTAAATGCTCTAACACTACAACATCTTACAGAATAAGGGACACAGCGCTGGAAACAGCAGGTCTGACACTGGCTTGTGCTGTCCTCAGCAAGGGGGGCAAAAACTATGTGACAGGTTCCCTTTAGGGGCCGTTCACACGGCTTATTTCGCTGCAGATTGGCGCCGTACTGCGCGCCGGATTTGCGCTGCAGTACGGCGCCAATTCGTCGCAGTAATTACGGTAATCCACCATTCTCATAGAGAACAGTGGACTCCGTCGCTCCTCCCCGCTCGGCGAATCCGACGGGCGGGGAGAATCTGACATGCACAATATCCAGGCGCAATATGCGCCATGGATAATGGAAGTCTATGGGGCCGGCGGGCCGCCCGCCCGGCCCCCGGCCCTTCTTCAAGCCGGAATTGCGAGCACAATCCGGCTCGCAATTCCGGCTTGAATAAGCCGTGTGAACCGGGGCTTAAAGTCACATGAGCCTTTGCTTCCCATGAAACTATCAGAATAAAATAAATCCACATATGGAGGATTATATTGCTGTAGTTGATTTTGCCACAAATCTGCAGCAAAATCTGCTGCTAAAATTTACTGCAAATTTCACCCTAAAGCACTGAAGGGGAGTAATCTAGGATGAAATCAACAACAGAAATTAAAATGCTGCTTAAAATTAGTATGACGGGTCAATTTCCTGTCAGAAAACGTATGTGGCACGTGGATGGGATTTGTAGGATCTTATCCATGTGCTTGGTTGAGTAATCCGCTGCAGATTGTAACTGCACAGATCTGCTGATAAAATCCACAGCAAATGCCGAATGCTGTGGTGTTCTTGCGGATAATGACATCATGACTCATTAGTGATTTCTTCTCCTTCTGTAAGCTGGAATGCCAGGGAGATATATAATGAGAAGAAATCTAGACGTGAGGTGCAATGTCCACTGTGCTGCCTTAATGAGCGGCAGGAAATTACAGGCGGACGGACACTGGGAGGAATCTATGAAGCAAACTAATTGGATGTACTTACTGTATCTCACAATAGAGGTTATTATAGTTTATAATATTTTAGGCTTTATAATACTATTAGAGTATTTTATAGCATGATTGTATTCTGCATATAACTAATGTGTTTGTGTAAAGTTTCAATACACCCGACCTCAGAAGCTGAACTGCACTGCGTGTACTATTGGCATTGGGTATGAAGGGCATTAAACTGATAGGGGTTAAAGATCGTGCAAAAACAAGTCACTTTCCAATATATGTCAATTTACAGTGTCGTATCTATTCTGAGATATCCCCTCTTGTAAGGGCTGCATCAGCTCCTCAGGTTGCTATAGCTCCAGACCTGTTTGATCTATCCCGATAGGCTGCTAGCACTGGTTTCTACAGCTAAAAGACCTGGCTTCTGCTGCAGCCTAGTGGAAGCCAGTAAACCCCTAAATTCAAAGTGAAACCAAGAAAACAGGATGAATCAATGTAGTGAGACAACCCCTTTAAAGGGGTTTTTCACAATGTGAAATCAGCTTCGCTGGCCACTTGCTACTCGCTTCGATCCGGCCATGCATGTGAAAGAGAAGAGCAGCGCTAGTGGCCGTACTCTCCATTAACTTCTATGGGAGCTCAGAGTAAATGCCGAGTGTGTGCGCTCAGCAATATTCAAATGCTTCCTTAGAAGTGAATGGAGAGGACGGCCACTAGTGTCACCCTCCTCTATCACATGTATGACTGGATTGCAGCTAATTGCAAGCGGCCAATGAAGCCGATTTCACATTGTGAAAAACCCCTTTGACTCCTTAATGACACAGCAATTTTCAGATTTTTAGTTTTCTTTTTTTCCTTCCCCGCTTTCAGGAGCCATAATTTTTTTTATTTGTCCTTCTCTCAATGTAGAGGCTGTTTTTTGCAGAAATATTACTTTTTGATGCCTCATGACCATACCATATAGTGCACTGGGAAACCCCAAATAAATTCTACGTGGGGTAAAGCGTAAAGAAAAAAAGCAATGCCCATTTTATGAGGTTTTGTTATTGCTATTGTTCCCACTGTTTAGTAGAAATGTTCGGTAGGTCAGTACAATTCTGGTGATACCACATTTGTAGCGTTTACGTTATCTTTTAGTACTTCAAAAGAATAAAAAAACGTTGCTAGTCTTTATAGTCTGCTGTAATACATTTTTCAATAAAAATCTTGAATTTGAAAAAAAATTTAAACTTTTTTCATTTTTTACATTTTGTGCTACAGCACCACTTTCTGCAACCAATAACTTTTTTTTTTATCTACCGTATGGAGTGAGGGCTCGGGTTTTGCAGGCTGAAGTGTAGTTTTTATTGGTAGCATTCTGGGATACATGCAACTTTTTGATCACTTTTTCTGCAAATTTTTTTGGGGTGCAAAATCACCAATAAAAACATCACTTTTTTGGTGGCGCGATCCTGCTACATAGTCATAGGGTGTTAGCTGTTACATGCAGCTAACACCTGGCGGTTACAGCGCGGGATGGTGCCGCTTCAATCGGGGCACCCGCAGCAAAATCACGGGGCCCAGATCGCTTAACATGGCAGCTGGAAGCCTTGTGAAGGCTGCCATCACCGCCAAGTTCTCTGTTTTACTACTTCCTGCCACAGGCAAGAAGTAGTAGAACCGCCATCTCTGTACAGCCTAATGCATTGTACGATCCCTAGTGGTGAAGTACTCTAGGGGGACTCAAAGTTAAAGTAAAAAAAAAATGTTAATTTTAATGTGTAAAAAAAATTTAGAGTTCAAATCCACCATTTTCAACATTTTTAAAATAAAAAATGAAATAAAAAAAAAGTGACACATATCCCGTATGCTGAACACTGTAGAAAAAAAAATAATTTGAAATGGCAAAATTGTAGTTTTTTGGTCATTGGAATAAAATTGATCAAAAAATTTGTATGTATTCCAAACTGGTATCAATAAAAAAGTACACTTCAGCCCGCAAGTTCGTAGGTGTTAGTACAAAAAAAGTTATTGGTCGCAGAAAATGGAGCCATGGCAAAAATTAGAAAAATAGAAAATGTTTGGAATTTTTTTTTTTACGGTAGTAAAACATTACAGAAAACCCAACACGTATGGTATTAACGGATGCGTATCAACCTGTAGAATACAGACAACACATCATTTTTACCAAAGATTGAATTACGTAAAAACAAAACCCCCCACAAACAAGACACAAGTACTTTTTTCGCATTTTTCCCCACTTAGGATTTTTTTCCCCAGTATATTCTATGATAATATAAATAACATCATTAGAAAGTACATCTTGTCCCACAAAAAAAGGACAAATTTTTCTAGATAGGTGGAAAAATAAAAAAAAGTTATGACTCTGGGAAGGCGAGGAAGGAAAAACGAACTTTGACAAAAAAAAAATATAGGCCTCAGCGGGAAGGGGTTAAATATGTTTTAGGGTCTGTTTTTCGATACATACTGTTAAACAGGCATCCTCAAACTGCGGCCCTCCAGCTGTTGGAAAACTACAACTCCCATCATGCCCACTGTTATGGATTATATAAATGCATGATGGGAGTTGTAGTTTCTCAACAGCTGGAGGGCCGCAGTTTGAGGATGCCTGCTGTAAAACATACCCAAATACGTATCTAACAAACGCCGTGTGAACATACCCCTACTTATCAAAATTGTCTAACAGTAACATTGTCTGTTGCCCATAGCAACCAGAGCTCATAGTAACCATTCAGAGCCCTTAGCAACCAATCAAAGCTCATAGTAACCAATCAGAGCTCATATCAGCCAATCACAGCTATGCTTTCATTTTTCCAGAGCACTACATAAAATGAAAGCCGAGCTCTGATTGGTTGCTATGAGCTCTGATTGGTTGCTATGGGCAACAAAGACAGTCTCACAGGCCCAAGATGTTTAAGTGGCCTTTTTTGAATGCGTTTTTCCCATAACCAACCATATGAGTCACACATCCTTTTTTAATGTCTCAGCTTTGAAACATGATCTGTAATGTAAAAAAAAAAAAACCTGCAATACACTTTTACACGTGCATTTTTAAGCAAGAAAAAAACAGTGGCAGTGTATAGGAGAAAAACACAATAGAAATCCTGAAAAAATGTGATACCGACACCAACAGCAGGCTGCATATGTAGAAATAAAACAAAAAAAAAAACAAAAGGTACCCGATTTAAGGAAAAACGCCACAAGTCAAAATTAGGCAATATTCATTATGTGCAGTGTTTTTTATTATTCTTTAGTGACTTCTGGACGATGCGTGTTTTACATTGCAAACAGTGTAAAATCACGCTGCTCATTGTTAGATGCATCTAGATGGACACAAACATGTATCCAAAAGTGTATGTTTACATGGACCCAACACGCTGTGTGAACATACCCGCTGCAGTATGCCTGAATTACACCCCGCAATTACAGTACTCCAAAAACAACGGACGTATTGTGGCGTGTACAGTACGTGTCACAATAAGCCGGGTGAACATACCCTTACACCTAGAGAATTTTCATATGTGAGGCCCTAAATTATTATTTTATTTTAATATATTTTTAGGTCTACCACACTTTTGTATCCTACACTAACAGCGTATGCCATTTGTGAATGGAGCAGTTCAGATAGGATTACGTTTATTCTATTAATGTCTACAGGTCGGCTGGGGCTTTGTCGCGGTATCTGTCAGGGACTTTTTTTCCCGGATGCCCGGATGAATACCTGCAATGAAAGGAATAACGTGATGTGAACCTAGCCTGACACTAGCCTGTCAAAGCTGTATTGTACTGTTAGGCTATGTTCACACGGTTTAAATTGGGACGTATTTCGCCCAGTATTTCGCGGCGTACTGCGCTCAATACGGGGCGAAATATGTCCCAGTCATTACGGTAATCCACAGTTCTCATAGAGAACTATGGATTACGCCTCATTTCCCCGCTCGTACAATACGCCGCGGGGGGAGATAAGTGACATGTCAATTATTCACGCCGCTTACGCACCGCGAGTAACGACAGTCTATGGGGCCGGCGGGCTGCTGTCCCCTCCTCCCCTCCCCCGCATCGTGCGAGCTCCCGAATCCCGGCGTAACAAATAGTTGCTATGGGTTACAGTTACTGTTAGGCCGTGTTCACACGGCTTATTCCCGACGGATTTGTGAGCCTATGAGCGCACAAATCCGCCGTGAATAGGGGCGGGACAGGGGCGTGGGGCCGGAGCGCGGCAGGGGGGCCGCTCCGGCCCCATAGACAATGCATTGTTTACGGCGGTACGCGCCGTAATAATTGGGATGTCACTTTCTCCCCCGCGGCGGATTTGCGAGCGGGGAGGAGCGACGGATTCCACTGTTCTCAATGGAGAGCAGTGGATTACCGTAATTGCTGCCGCGGATTGGCGCCGTATGAAATGAAAGCAAATTCCGGCGCGCAGTATGGCGCAATACGCGGCAGCCATAATAGCCGTGTGAACGAGGCCTTACAGAATATTGCTATGGGTTACAGTTAGCTGCTATAGGTTACTGTTACAAATAGTTGCTATTTGTTACAGTACAGATCATTGCTATGGGTTGCCGTTATCCAGTGACAATCTTTGCCACATATTTAAAAATGTTGCAGACAACAAGCTTTTATATACAGCACATACAACATATATACACTTGTGAAACAGAGCAAACATAAGGCCAAAAGCGATTATCTTTGCCCTATAGAACTCTACTGGCTCTACTGTTCTGTCAAGGTAACTTTCACACAGTATCCAGAGAGAGGCACAAAACATGATATTATAAAAATTAGGACATTTGTTAACAAATCTGACATTATATATCTATATTTGTGTCATAATTGTGGGAAAAACAACAATGTTATTTACGGCCGGTGCAGAAGTCACTCTTTTCATGTGGTATTTTTAATACATGAAGTTTAGAAATACACATCACATTTCATCTGGAAAGTTTACATGTTATAACAAATACACTAAACGTATACTATTTCTGAATACGTATACATATATGTTTCAACTTGACATCTGCCTAATGTATACAGTTTTATTTAAAAAAAAATTAGTTTTTTTTGGGGGGTGGGTGGGTGGGGGGTGTTATAACAAACCAGACCAGCTTCTGCAGCAGCAGTCACCTTTTATTTCCAAGCAATTTAATTGACTATGTTGGTTTATATGGATATATTATCTTTGTTATGACGGATGCAAACGTGTATGAGAAATCATTAATCGCAGCAGACGAGAGCACTAGTACACTAGTGTACGTTATCCATTAGCAGACTCTCATAGTAACCGTAGACTGTGATGTATACAGTTTTACAAAACTTAAACAAATGTTAAAAAAATGAATTAATGACATAAGCATCAAACACGGATACAAAAGACTTCTACTGTGGCAATACCTCCATCCTTATAAGGCTTGGTATTGGAAAAGAAGGTATGCTGACGAATACTGCAACATAGCCGCGGCCAGCCCATAGAAATTAATAGAACTAATGTATTCCTGTTTGGACGACGCTTGCTCTATTTGCCAGCAGTAAATGCTATTAGAGGCCGTTCCCACGGCTTATTTCGGCGCGGATTGGCGCCGTACTGCTCGCCGGATTTGCGCTGCAGTACGGCCCCAATCCGGCGCAGGAATTACGGTAATCCACTGCTCTCATAGAGAACAGTGGATTCCTTCGCTCCTCCTCGCTCGGCGAATCCGCCGGGCGGGGAGAAAGTGACATGCACATTATCCAGGCGCAATACGCGCCATGGATAATGGAAGTCTATGGGGCCGGCGGGCCGCGCCCCCGCCCCACCCCCGCCCCTTATTCAAGCCGGAATTGCGAGCGCAATCCGGCTCGCAATTCCGTCTTTAATAAGCCGTGTGAACAAGGCCTGTTGTGTGGGACACAAAAGCATGGTAGAGCATGCTATTGTGAAAAAAAAAAAAAAAGTATAAATTGCATTATTCCGTGCATCTTTTTTGTGGTATACAGATATACTGTACACCAGCCAAACAGAGGCCAAAAAGACAGATTTTTCACCTCTGTTGGGCAATTTAATCCCATGGACACATTTAGCGTACACGATGGGAGCTTTCCTGGCGTATATGCTAAACGTAAACCATAAATGTGGTGTGTGCTCAGTCTGAGTAAACATGTACATTAACATACATGTTCAGCAATACTTTTTCTTTTTTAATTAAAAGTATACATCTAATTTTTGGATTAAAATGATGCAAACCTAGACTTAGGCTCAATGGTTTTGGTCTCTGTTTAGTGTGTGCACCCAACAACAAAAAAGTTCATGTATCTAAAACTTAACTTTTAATGTATTTTCAAATTAAAAAAGAAGTTGTAAACCGTATGTTAACCAACAAAGACTCCAGGTGAAAACCCGTTGCCTCAAAAGAATGAAAAGATCCGAAAAAGGAAGAGTTTCAGATAAACTAAAAACCCAATGGGGCAACAATTGAAAGGGAAATGGACGCTATATACGCCCTACTTGACCTAGTTGGCCCTTAAAGGTGTTGTCTCACTACATTGATTCATTCTACTTCAGTGTTTACTGGCTTCCACTAGGCTGTAGTAGAAGCCAGGTCTGCCGCTATAGCAACCAGTGCTGGCAGCTTATCATGAGAGATTGAACAGGTCTGTAGCTATAGCGACCTGAGGAGCTGATGCAGCCCATACAAGAGGGGATATCTAGGAATAGGTAGGAGACTGTTAATGGACATATATTACAAAGTGACATAAAAAACAATCCTTATAGTGAGACAACCCCTTTAAGCCTAACCACAGGGCAATCGCCCCAAAAAGGGCTCCTCCCTTCAGGAACCTATCCCTTATTCACACTCACCCTATTCATAAATACTATCCAAACATGTTTCGAAGCCCCATATGCCTCCCATCAGGGGACCAATATAGGAACTATCAAAAAGAACAACAAACAGGTTCACGGTCTATATCATAGGACCATAATTCTGGGCTAAACTAGTCCACAATAAATTCCTAAGGACCAGTGTGCCCCAAATAACAGGTAAAAGTGTCCCCTATACTTCACCATTAGGTAGGAGTATAAGGTAAATAAGGTATAGTCCACAATAAAGCGCATTCAAAACAGTTTTAATGCTACTTGTATTTCTTCCCTCAATGAGCAGGGATATAGGACAAAAAGCAAACAAAGGGTATGTTCTCCAGTCTCTGCTACATAACTGTGTATCCAGAAAAGTTAAAATGCTACTTATAGTTCTTACTTTTCAAGGGGATATTATATCCAAGTTTTCAGGAGAAATGGTCAAATATGGCTTAAAGAGCACCTGTCACATGTTTCCAGCGCTGTGTCCTTTATTCTGTAAGATGCTGCAGTTTTTGAGTATTTAATGCTCAAATCTGCAGTTTTCAGCCAGAAGAGTCATGAAAAGAGTCAAGGCTAGCCCCGCCCACCTCAACTGATAAACCTATTAATTTGAAACATGAAAACAGCTGTCAGTGGGCAGGGCTAGCCTTTGGTGGGCGGGGCTGGAACCTGCTTATGAATAAGATTTGAGCATTAAATGCTCTAAAACAGTGTTTCTCAACTCCAGTCCTCAGGACCCACCAACAGGTCAAGTTTTCAGGATCTCCCACAGAATGTACTGACCATAATGATATCACCTGTGTCAGGATCTCCCACAGAATGTACTGACCATAATGATATCACCTGTGTCAGGATCTCCCACAGAATGCACTGACCATAATGATATCACCTGTGTCAGGATCTCCCACAGAATGTATGGACAATAATTATATCACTTGTACAATACTGAGGAAATCCTGAAAACTTGGCCTGTTGGTGGGCCTTGAGGACCTGAGTTGAGAAACACTGCTCTAAAATTACAGCATCTTCCAGAAAAAGGGGCACAGCGCTGGAAACAGCAAGTCTGACACTGGCTTGTGCTGCCCTCAGCAAGGGGGCGCAATATATGTGACAGGTTCACTTTAACATAAATTACCTGTACATAGGACTAAATAAAGTAATCTCAATTATGAGTCTCTTATATTTGTGTGAGCTTGGAAAGGCTCAGTAAGGGCAGTACAAATACAGATATTCAAATGGCCCACAAAGAGAAAAGGTAGCTTAGCTTGTAGAATATCTTATATTCTGAATCGGCCACACAATCAGTAGGTGCCCAATGTCAGCACAGCAATGTTTCACACCGTTATAATATGACCCATGCAGGTACAGAAGTAATCACACTCCACAAACATTGATACTGTGGCTAATCCAGCCCCTATACATCTACTGACGACTCGCCGGCCATTGCTTCCGATCACCCCTCTCCTTTAGTGTGGCATCCAGACGGGCCCCAGATAAGGTCCGATCTCTTCTATTCAACTATACGGCTGCCTCAACGTGCTGTATATGCAATATACACCAAATGTATCCATAGAATTAAATGGCCTGACGGATGTCCTTTTGGTGTCTGGGGGCCAGAAAGCGTCTGAATACTGTAAAAAAAAAAAAGGATAGAACATTGTAGGAGCCTATGGTATTGCATACAACAATATTTAGATGGGTGATAGATGCTACCTCTCAGCACCTATCAGAAGCTAGGTTCACATCACATTAATCTACTAGTCTGAAGTACATGTTTAAAAAAATATAGATATATATATATATATATATATATATATATATATATATATATACATACATATATATATATATATATAATATATATATATATATATATTATATATTATATATATATATAATATTATATATTTAAAATATATATATATATATACACAGGCAGTCCCCGGGTTATGAACAGCATAGGGACTGTAGGTTTGATCTTACGTTGAATTTGTAAGTCAGAACAGGTAGATTTATTAAATGTAACTTCAGCAAACAATTTTTTTTTTTAGTTTTGGAAAGTGCAGGGAAGGGTTTTTTATTTGTTTTGCTGTCTGTTCCCCTGTTAAGAAGATTTCATCTCATTTTCACCTCATGTGCTGCTATGGCATGCTGGAACTTGTCGTTCCACAGCTACTATCTGCTGTGGAACATGGAACTACAGGTGCCAGCATGTCCCATAAGTGTCCGTTTGTAACTAAGGGACAGATGTAAGTCGGAACGGTGTAAGTCAAGGACTGCCTGTATATATAAAAATGTGTACCAAAACGTGTGCATTAACGTATACTTTTACATCTATGGCTGGACGTATTGCAACAGTATATGTCTTTGGTATTCGTTTCATGGCCTTATGTTTCCATGCTTTTTTTTCTTTATAGATGGAAGACAAGGGGTGCTGCACTTTTTAAAGTTGTAGGAAAACGTTACAGCTCATGGTTTTTCTTAAATGTATGCCAATAGAAAACATATACTGGTATGTGTGCCCACGTTTGTATCCGACATAAAAAAATGTAAACACATATTATTACATTATATATATATATATATATATATATATATATATATATATATGTACCCAATCTTAGCCAAATTGTAAATTGCTAGTTTAAAGAAAAAAAGCGGATGTAAAATGTTTGCTTAAAACTGTGTACATTTGGGATATGCTTAGTTTTATATGTTATAACACACACGTTTTGCAATATGGTCAAACATGACGTGAACCTAGCTTAATTTTTGGATTAAATCTAGCCTTAGACTAGGTAGACACCATGTTTATGGTTCACATTTAGGCTAATTCCACACGGCATGGTTTCTTGGTCAGATTTTCCAACTGTTTGCAAATTTGAATGAGAGCAATGCTCTCCATAGACTATGATAGAAAATTTGCTGAGTAGTCTACACTGAGTGGATTTTCAGTTGGACGGATTTTCACACCGGCGGTGTTCTGAAAAACTTGGAACATTCACGGTTTTCGGGCGGAAGGTGTGCTAGTCAATTGAAAAGACGATAAAATACTGATCGGATTCTTGAACAGCGTCCGAGCGGCATCCTACACTTGCCGTGTGGCCGCAGCATTGGCGTGTATGCCTGGAAATCACCTGACATATATACTTAACGTATCCATAAGATTGAATGGCCTGACAGAACCCAAAAGTGTGACCATGTGGCTGGTATATGTCTGTATACCACAAAAAAAAGTACAGAACATCGCAGGTGCCTATGCCATTCTCTATAATAGTATTCAAAAAACAAGTATACATTAAATATATATGTTTTTTACAATGAGACCTTATGGGTGACAGATGCTGATTCGTGCCATTCGTTAGAGGCATCCATTTCATGTATACAGCCTGGCACGTATGTTAAACGGAAACGTGATGTGTACAGAGCTTTCGGGGATGTTCACAGAACAAAGTAAAACTTAAGCTTGGAATCTACTGCAAATCTGCCTTTGCAACCGTAGGTCCGATGCGTTTTCAATGAGTATTGATGTATTAAAGTATGTGCTGATTGCCTGTGGATTCAGAGGAGTTTTACGGATGTGGTTTAACAGACAGAGTGCAGTTAGAAAGAGTCCAATTCATGCCTGTTGGGTTTGGACGTGGAAACGCAATGCAATATATATATACATATATAGATTGTAAGCCCTCGCGGGCAGGGCCCTCTCTCCCTCTGTGCCAGTTGTAAGTCATTCATTGTTATCATTGTACTTGTTTGACATATGTTATGTATGTAACCCCCCCTTTTTGAATGTTTAGCACCCTGGAATCAATGGCGCTTTAAAATAAATAATAATTATATGTATAGGAAAAAAAGCAGCACCTCCAAAAATAATATTAATGCTGGGTGCCAGCAACCAAAGCAGACCCCTGACATAGGTCCAAAGTTAACTAATTAACTTTATGGAGTGCTGCAATTTTCCTTTTATATTATATTTATATATATTATATTATATATGTGTATTTATTGCATAAGTATTTTAGCTATGCCATTGACATCAATAGTAAATTTCTATGCATTTCGCGCATGGTATGCGACCGGATAATGAGCATGTTGAAAGGTTTTTGACCGTACATTGGTTTTGAAAACTGTGTGCAGAAAATGTGCTTCATATGAACTACAACGCGTATTTTTTTGGAGGTCAATGGGAATCTAAATCTTTTTCTTTCACTTTTTAATGAGGATTTCTAGGTGGAATCTGCCTAAAATTCTTGTTGTGTGAACAGAGCCAAAGTGACAAACGTACGCGGCATGAAAAGTCCAATATACTTGCTGTTCCCCGCTGTATCTTTTATCATGGATTCTACTTTCGTATTCCTCTTCACGAGATTTCCAGGGTTTCTAGTAAAGTCCAAAGTTTAATATCAACTTTTATTAATGGAGCAATTCACTAATATTTAATTATAGCCGGTTGAAAGATTATCCTTGTATTGTGCAATTCATTTGAATAAAGGAAGTTCGGAGCAGGGCTACAGTAGAGCTGAATTAACCCCATTATAGCCAGGACAGCGATGCAAAAATCCTGACAGAGTCACTTGGGTTGGGCTGGCTTACTACAAATGGGTTGGGCATTAGGACCTGGGAAACTACTGTTTCTCCCAGTTCCTGAAAGAGGGGGTGGGAGGGTGTGTGCAGCTCATTGCACCTTCTTAATGTCTCCTGCTCTCACAGGAGCTGCAATCAGGACTCTTTAATGGGATTCTTGAAAGTTTAGGATTAGCCTTCAAGCCTCAGGATACAAGGATGTGGATGTGACCTGGAGGTGAGTGCAAGGCTGATCTCTCAGTGTCCATACCTGGCCACAGGTGATCAGCACAACGCTGAATGTTCAGCCTTTTCCTTCTAGAGATTGCCCATGACCTCTACTGAGCTCCACTCTACATCATGAGACGGGGCCGGAGGGGCCCAGCAGTTTTTTGTTACAAGCTGGGGCTATTAATTTTATTTAAACACAAAGTTTCAAACTCTTAGCAAAGTTTAGACACCCATACACAGAATACTGCCTTCCTGAAATTGTAGAATAATTGTACAATACAAAAGGTTTACATACGTTGAAAGTAGCAAAAAGCATATTGAGCTGTGAACAGCCCCTGGCTAGTTTTAGTATACGTTGGTAATATTGATTTTCTAAGTGTTTGGCAAGTTGATACAAAAAACTTATTGCATTGACTTGTCTGGGTATACCCATACCAGGCACCATGGGTATTGATTCTTGAGTTCATGGACAAATTCATCTGATGTTGTCTGATGGCCAAGGGATACGTTCCTCCCAGGTGTTCCTTCTGGAAGAACAGTCCCTTCTTTTACCCAAATCCCTCTTTGCCACTTAACAGCTAGTCATAATTTTTTGGCTCTTAATTCCTTTTTTTCCCCTCTCTGGCTTCTAAGAGCTGTGACTTTTGTACAATATATTTTTTTTTTTTCAATTTACATAGACATATCAGGGCTTGTTTTTTGCAGGACAAGATGTAATTTTTTTTAATGCTATGACTATGTTCACACGGCTTAAAATGGGACGTATTTCGCACTGTACTGTGCAAAATACGGGTCGAGATACGTCCCGGTCATTACGGTAATCCACAGTTCTCATGCCGCAAACTATGGATTACGTCTCCTCTCCCTGCTCTGACAATACGGCGAGCGGTAAGAGAAGTGACATGTCAATTATTCACGGCGTATACGCGCCGAGAATAATGAATGTCTATGGGGCCGGTGGGGTGCCGCCCCCGAACAAACGGCGTAATTGCGGGGTGAAATAAGTCCCGCAATTACTGCCGTGTAAACATAGCCTATTTCTCAACAATGTGGAGACCCATGGACAAAAATATTTTTTTGATGAATTTATTCCAACCTCAGCCCATGTACATACAGACACATTTTAAAATTACTTGCAGTATAGTCAAATAGTGAGGCGCGGTGCTTCTTAAAGGATAGATATTCATATAATTCCACTCGGCCTCCAGACCGATGGGCCCCCGAAATGTCGCACAGGTGTGCGGACTGTTATCTGTCCAGAGGCTCTCCAGCTATCCGAGTGGAGGTATCTGAACCAGATAATCTGGATATATATATCTTCTAAGAAGCACCGGGCATCACTATTTGACTATACCGCAAGTAATGTAAAAATTTGTCCATATGCACATAGACTGATGTTGGAATAAACTCCTTGAAAAGACCTATTTTGGTCCATGGGTCTCCGCGTTGTTGAGAAATAGTAGGATGCTGGGCAGAGATTTAACTTGAAGCTCTTGGGCCATAGTGCAAAAAGTAAAATTTGGGGGGGGGGGGGGGGGGGGGGGGGGTGGGGGGCCCAGGTGCCCAGGTGCCCAGGTGCCCAGGTGCCCAGGTGCCATGCACCATGCACCATTTAGAGTACTAGTTTCTTATGTGGCAGAAAGGCTTTTGGGCCCCCTCAGGCTGTAGGGCTGCTGCACCCCCTGTACTTACACCCCTGACGCTGGGATGTTGTGAGGACCTCTTAGTGGTAGACCTGACTGCTGTGTGCGTTGGGCTAAAGAGATTGTGCTATTTTCTGAGATGCTGTACTCTTATAATGGTGCCATTGGCTGTGCCATAGAATGTACTAGGGGAAAGCAAAAAAAAATAAAATTTAAGTGTGGTTAAAAATGTACTTTCACCATGTTTTCAGGGGGTCTTGTTTTTATAGTGCTCACTTTTCAGTATAAATGTTATCTTTAGTCTGCAAGTTGATATGCTTCCGGCAATACCAAATATGTAGAGTTTTTCTCATATTATAGCACCATAAAAATAAATCCTAACGCTTTGTAAATTTGTGCAACAGCGCCAATAACTTTGTTTGTACTTCCACCTATGGACCTGAGGGAGGTTAAATTCTTTCTTCTTTTTTTTTTTTTTTTTCTTTTTTTAAAAGCAGGCTGAAGTGTACTTTTTTTATTGCTTTCACTTTGGGATAGAGATGGATTTTTTTTTATCAAATTTTTAGGGGACAGATTGAACTTTTATGGTTGTGGCGCTGCCAATTATGTGTAGCTTGTTTCATTTATTTGTCTTAATTTGTAAAAATGGCTATAAAGGGGATGATTTGAACTTTTACTTTTTTTTTTTTTTTTATTTGCGCTATAATATAGAGTCCCCCTAAAGTACTTGACCACTCCATCTTTAGTACAGACTTCTGCATTGTATAAACAAGACAGAAGGGTGTTCAAAGATAGCAGTTCTGGCAACTGCTAGAATCACAGACATGGCGGCGATGGAAGCCTTCAAGGCTTCCAGATGCCACGTTAACCGATTGGTACTCTGCAATCTCGCCGCAAGGGTGCTGACTGGAGTGGGAAATTGTGCGTGGCACGATTGATAACAGCATTTATGGACTTAAACAGCAGGGACCGGATCCGGCTCTGTTCCCTACTGCTACCATGGGTGTCAGCTGCAATTAGCAGTTGACGGCAGCCTGCTATAGAGCGGGATTACAGAGCAATCCCACTACATATAACCTTACTATCACGTTTTCATACTTCCTGTGTTGGTAATGGGTTAATGAGGCTGTCCACTTACTAAGTAAATCTTACAACCAACTCCTGGGGCCTTAAGGCCATGTCCCCACGGCAAGGGTTTTCAGACCGCCTGAAAAACCGGTCAAAAATGAGCACAATTGTGCTCTATGGGAAAACCCGTGCAGCAGTCCCCATTGCACGAGTTTTCGTCGGGCGGTTTTGCCGCCGGCGGTCCGCTCAAAAAAACATTGAGCATATTCATTCTTCCGTCCGATTTCCGGACAGAATATGAACACCTCAATGGGAG
Organism: Phyllomedusa bahiana; assembly: GCA_025379985.1. Lineage (NCBI taxonomy): Eukaryota > Metazoa > Chordata > Amphibia > Anura > Hylidae > Phyllomedusa > Phyllomedusa bahiana. Next base: position 13,418 of record JAODAL010000735.1, on the reverse strand, counting down.
GGTGGAGGGCTGTCCCTCCCCACCCCCCGCCGGTATTTGTCCTATGCTGTGGGGATGCACCTTACTGGAACAGAAAACCTTAGGGCTTTTCCCCACGGCACCGGTTACTTGTCGGTTTTCAGATGGTTTTACAAACCATCTGAAAACAGACAAGCAACGTTCCCCCATAGATTTCTATGGAAAATCTGTGCAGCAGTCTCCACTGCACGTATTTTCCGCCAGACGGTTTTTTAGACCGCCGGCAGTCCGTAAAACTTAGAACATTCTTCCGACCGGTTTTCGGGCAGAGCATGAACATGTGGGTGTAAAAGGGGGGTGGCTTGAATCTGAAAACTGCGGAAAAAAGCTGTCCCTCAGTGTTCCAAAAAACCGAAACCTCAACAGGTATTTGGTCTGTGCTGTATAAACGCGGCCTAAGGGTATATTCACACGATGTACAGTACATCGTGTGTTTTGGGAGCTTGCGCTGATCAGCACGTACTACGGAGGCGCGGGTGGGCCACATAGACGTGCATTACTTGCGGCGTGTATTCGGCACAAGTAATTGACATGTCCCTTATCTCCCTGCGCATACAATACGATCGTATTTTAAGAGTTGGGAGAGGAGGCGTAATCCATAGTTATCTGAGAGCTATGTAGTACCGTAAATATGGGGAGCATTTCCCCGCATATTATGCGCAGTACACCGTGAAATGAGCCCCAAAATAAGCCGTGTGAACATAGCCTAATACTAGTCTCTGGTTCCTGGCAACATCTCTCCAGTCTTCTGCTACTTCTGGATGGGCACTTCACTGCTGTACCCCCTACATGCCTCTACTTATATCACCATGCATAGCTGTTCACTATTTAGCGGTGATGTAAATGAGTGGCAAGTGACCGCTGCAGCGATACTGTGCCTGTTTGGAAGTAGCAGACTGTAAACTAAAGACAGCACTGGAACCAGACACCAGAGGAAGACAATAAGGTTTTATTTGTATTACTTTAATGGGGCCCCAGCGCTGGCTGTAATGGTTTAAGCAACGATTATGCCGACAGAGCCATATCTATTTCACGCCATTCTGACCCTTGGGCGACGTCCAAGTTTTCGTTGGATAACGCCGTTTTAATCGGTACTAAACTATGTGGTTTTCAAAGGTATTTCATGTGGATTTTGGTTGCTTTGACCCTCCCGCAAAATGGTCAAAAACGATTTTCCTTAATTTCAAAGAGTTTAATACAAAAACTGTTAAAACGACTAGCAATTTTTTTTATTGCATTTTAAACTAGTTTTTTAGCCATCCCCATTGACCTCAATAGTAAATTTTCCACATGGAGTGCAACAGAAGTAACATGTTCTTTACTCTTAGAAACCAACAAAACACACGTTGTTTGAACTACAAAGCGTATTTTTCATTGCGTCCAATGGGGTTGCTTTACTTTTGGGTTTTGACCAGTATTTCAAGTCTGAATCCTCGTGGATTAGAATTGTTGAAATAGTTCTCTGAATTGGAGTGAAGTAAAATACAGGCGTGTTTGTGAGGGGCAGGGATCTTTCTGAACTTTTATGTAGCATACTATAGTCAATCCAAAGTGACTCCTGCTGCCTGATAACAGGGAGTAATAGTGTATGTGCCTGCTCAGCAAGTGAAGCTGAACTTATGCACCCATATACAGTGCAGGATCGATCTGCTGGGTGTAGTGTCCCTTTAAAGGGGTTTTGCCACAATCTCCTTTCATACCTCCTGCATTCAGCTCTGTGTGCTCAGAAGGGGGCGTGTGTGATTTGTTTGAATTGCATATCATGTGACCCAGCAGGATGACATCACCTGGCCTTTCATCTCTGTAGTTAAAGACATGTCTGTTTATATAAAGCATTGTGAGTAGCTGAGAGAAAGTTTTTGCCTCCAGGCACAGGGGTCCTCAGTTCAAATCCCTGCATTAACCAAACCTGTGTTTTTTTTTTTTTTTTGGTTTTTTTTTTTTCTTCTCTTTATCAATGCACATATCTGATTGAGGTTTCTCTTTTATTTATTTGCACTGTTTTTGACTAAATTACTAAGGAGGACAGTAGTAGAGTGATAGCACCTGGGGTTTGAACACTCAGTAGAAGTGATGCCTGACCAGGAATGAAGAGCTCTCAGCCCTGGTCGTATCCCCTGGAGAAGAGCTGTAAACAATGGATCACTAAAGGAGCAGCTAGAACAAAAACGGTCCCGAATTTTTAATAATAATGTATGGTGCAAACGTTTATTACATTTGCAAGCTTCCCACGTCAACTTTACTTCGTGGCAAAACCCCTTTAAGAGAGCTTCCACACTCATATACAGTGCATTACTCTCCAGGCACATTACAGAATTCCACTCTGGAGAACATAGCCTCAACTGCTCTATATCGTGCCAGTGTAATGAATGCCAGGCTTTGTAGGGAGTACTGTGCGGTCCTGTTTGACATATTGTAAACTTTATGCTAGTGTTAGGAGCATCCCCTTCTGCACTTTGGGAAGGGGAGGGGGGAATTGTAACCATTTCCTCAAAAACCTCTTGAGCTTCGCCTGTAATGTTTGCATGAACAGAAGGCTAAAGAGATATGTTCAGGAATTATTAGGCTATGTCTCCCCTGCAGTGGACAAAACACGACCTGAAAACGAATTACTAAAAACGTTCATGGAACTGAGTTTTTTCGTCCACTGCCTGTCAAAAGCAGCTGAAAAAACGTCCGTTTTTTTGGCGCGTTTTTTGGAGCGTCTTTGCTCTGCTTTTTAATGTATTCACAAATTAAGCCATTGGATGTAAGCTACACCCTACAGGTGGAGTTAACATGCTAAGTACCGTGTTTCCCCAATAGTAAGACAGCGTCTTACATTCTTTTTACCCCCAAAAGTCCCAGTATGTCTTACTTTCGGGGTATGTCTTGTATAGGGCCAGCTGTGGGCAGGTATAGGGCCAGCTGTAGGCAGAAAAACACCTGGCTCCCCGCTGCTCCGGCCTCCCGCGCGCTCATCCCGGCACAGGCAGTGACGTCATCAGGCCGCGCTACGTCTTACTTTCCGGGTACGTCTTACATTAGGCGACCTCCCCAAGACACCGCTACGTCTTACTATCGGGGGTGTCTTACTATCGGGGAAACACGGTAGTCACTTCCTTTAGATCACTGTAGCCATTGTGAGCACATTGTCCTTTGTGTGCTGCTGCTGCGTGCTACTACTTTATTAAATATTGCACCAGATTCTTGCACCAAAATCCACAAAACGCCACATTATCTTTCCATACAGCAAGATAACTGTATTAGCATAAAAATCTGTAAAGAAAAGCATTTAGCGCCAAATTCCCAAAAAACGCATTATTGCGCCGTTCCGTTAAAAAAAAAAAAATATTTTAGATATTGAACTAAGCCCCCAAATCAGTCAAACGGATTCTGGCGCCGAAATCCGTAAAAAATTTATTTGTTTGCGTCAAAAGCTAGATCACTTTATTAGCGCCAAAATCTGTAATGATACAGATTTTAGACCCAAAAGCCATAAAAAAGGGATTCTTGCGGCAAAATCCGTTAAAAACTTATTTTTTGGCGTCAGAAGCGAGATAACGTTATTAGCGGCAAAATCAGTAAAAAAAAAAATTATTTTTAGTCCCCAAAAAACTTAAAAAATGGATTTGGGGCCCCAAAATCCGAAAAAAAGTTTTTCAGCACGTAGCAAGATAATTTATTAGCGCCAAAATATTTTAAAAAAGGATTTTTCATTAAATCAGTAAAAAAAAATAAATAATAAATAAAAAAATGGATTCTGACGCCAAAATATGTAAAAAAAAAAAAAACAAATGTATTTTTAGCGAAAAAAATATGAATTGCGCAAATATCGTTTAGAAAAACAAAACATGATCTTTTGGTTTTCAAAAAAGGGACTCGTCAGACACTATATCAGATTGATAAGATAAAACCCTTTGTCCCAATTTAGTGGGACTTAGGCCTGGGAGGGTTTTCATTAAAAAAATCGCGGAAAAAAAAACGCTGGGAAACACGCCAAAAAGGGCACCGGGGCCTTTACATAGACTCCTGTAGAAAATTTTTTTCCCGGGGCTCGGGGCATTTTTTAGAGCATGTTCAAAATACGCCTTTAAAAAAAAAAACGAGCAGAAAAAAACAGTGTAGACAGCGGAGATTTTTACAATAAAAGTCTATGGGAGATGATTACGGGGTTTTTTTCCACGTTTTAAAAAAACGAAAACGCTAAAAAATTTGGGGGTTTTTTGTGCAGTGGAGACAGAGCCTTACTGGTGTCTGGGTTTCTGTATGTTACACAGCGTTATGATAATGCCGCCCAAAATCTGACGCATTTAAAATCCCCGGAGCATCCCACTGCTTTTTTTTTTTATTTATTTTTTTTCCCCCCCCCCCCCCCCCCTCCCGAAAAAAAAAACCCCCAAAAAACAAACGCATCTTTGATTCCCCGGTGGGCCCAGTAATTGTGGCTGAAGATTTTCCAACAGGGGTTGGGGGGGGAAAAAACAACTGTCTATATTCTCCCAGAGGGTTTTTAAAACATCAGTCAAATACTTTAACCCATAGCACGGTTTTTTTAAAGGGAGGGTTACCACGGGGTATGGGGGGTTTTTTGGCGTATTCGAAATACTGAACCGAGAAAATTGACTAAAATCCAGTGCGTGTAGCCAAACCCTACACACACCAAAATAAAGGGGAAAAGAATTTTTTTTTTTTTTTTTTTTTTTTTTTTGGTGCCGAGTGGAAAAAGGGCAACCCAAGCCCAAACATCAATTTAAGGAAATTTCAAAGACACCAGAATGATATAGTGATAAAAAGCTTTTTTTATGTAGGGGATCCAAGAAAATGGATGAAGCTAAAAAATAGATATATTAAAATGTACAGACTAAATTTGAAAAGCCAAGAGCAAAATTTCAGGCAGTCCCGGGTTTTCGAAAAGGTTAGGAAGTATAGGTTTGTTTTAAGCTGAATTTGTATGTAAGTTTTGAAAGGTAATTTATTAAATGTAATTTACCAAAAGGTGTTTTGTTTTTTTTTTTTTTTTTTGTTTTTTTTTTTTAATACTCAGGAAAAGGGTTTTTTTCATTTGTTTTGCTGTCTTTCCCCGTTTAAAAAGAAACACTATGTGCTGCTGTGGCATTGGAACTTTTCGTTCCACACTACTATTTTCCCGTGGAACATGGAAATACCAGTGCCAGCATGCACCATAAGTCCCTTTGTAAAATTTTGGGAACGATTTAAGTCGAAAAAAGGTAAGTTGGGGAGCCTGTTAAAAGGGTATCAGATGATTTTATGATAAAGGCACATCGCTGGGAAATGGTACAATTTTACAAGTGACATCTTTAAATATTCAAAAGGGGATGGGTCAATGAATAAGTAGGGGAATGGCAGCTATATTCACGGTGAAAAAATGAGGCGGGGATAGGGACTAGAGATCGCCAAAAAAAATGGCCCAGGGGTACTGTAGAGATGGGGGGGGCAACAGGGCAATGTCCGAGATTGCTTTTGGCACCCCGGGCATCTGACCTGTTCCCCCCAATCTCTACAGTAATTTGGTTTGGCATTTCTGAGAGAGCGTACCTGTGCGTAATCAATATTCTGTTTCTTTCTTCATAATTTCCTTGTAATTTCTCAAAATAAAACAAAAAAAAACCCAAAACAAACACCCTTTACCACTATCATACTGGTGTGCCATGGAATTCTCTTAAGTTAAGGCTATGTTCCAGGCGTAAAATTCCCGGGGTGTACAGTAGCCCCAAATTTAAGCTGGGTGTTTGGAGTGCGGGTGATCGCGCTGCTGCCGTTTTCCCAAAAATGAAAACGGGAGAAAATGTAATGTTTTCCCAAATTGTTTTCCAGAAATTTTCATCTGTTAGCCCACAGCCGGATTTTTTTTAGAGGTCTATGGGGTGGTTTTGCAGCGGATTTTGATGGTCTTAAAATTCAAAATCGAATGCTAAACCATTCTGGCAGACATAACTTAAGTAATTAAGGATGCTTGTCCTGCGGAAGGCCAAAGTACCTGCAAACCAATTTTTTGTTAAGTCCTTTTTTACGACCCCCTATTTTGGGCCCCATTGTCTCCCCCAAACAACCTTGAAAAAAAATTTTGCAAAAGGAGCATGACAAAAAAATCCCTGGAGAGAGATGCCCCTCATTTATTAAGTACATTCCAAAAAATTGGGTACATTTTAACTTTTGCAAACTTTGGTGTGAAATACAGTAAATGTATTAGCCCCCTAACTAATTCCATCAAAACCCACCGATTTCTGGAAAATTGCCAAAACAGCATTGGGGTAGGTTACGCAGCAAAGTAAAAATCCATTTCTTTTGGTGCGGTTTGCGCAAAAGCCGCGGTTAGTTTTCGATTTGCATCGGCCCCAACAATTGAATTTATAAATCGGACAGAAATCCGAATTTTTAAAAATGGTGAAAAATCCATTTGTGTAGAAACGCACAGATGGTTTTTTTTTTTTTTTTTTTTTTTTTGCTATGCAGCAAGAATCAGTCAAATAACCTGTGCTGTGTAGCCTTAGGCGCATGAAATAAAAGTTTAAAAAAAATTTTTAAATTGTAAATTTTTCTCATTAACATGGTGCACCTTGGGGTAATATTTAAAATTAAAAACCGTATTCTAAAGGGGTTTGTTTTCAGAGGTTCCACCAAAACCCCCCTACATGTTACCTCAGGAATGATGGGGAACACGAGAGCAAAAAAAAGGATTAGGGGCAAAAACCTGTTGGCCCCAAATACAATCAATAGGTCGTGGTCTGTCAGTGGTCCCCCCGCTGTTGGGAAACACAACCCCATCACGCATTTTGTAATCTATATCGGGGGGAGTTGTAGTTTGCCAAACGCGGAGGCCGGTTTTCAGACATTGGTGTGTGTTGGAAAACGGGCCCTTCATGTTCATTTTCCCCTTTTGTGATGGAGGTCCCAAAAGGAACAACCGAGGAGATTAAACCAAGGGTATTTTCAACGGCTTTTGGATCCCAGAATCGCTGCGTCAATCGGATCCAAAACGCATCCAAAAAAAATGTGGGGGTTTGGATCTTTTGGCTGCACAGACCGACCCTTTTGTTTTTAAATAGGGTACTTTTGAGTCTTTTGGATCAAGAATTTGACATGAAATTTTTGAACAGATCCGAAAGAACAAGTAAACAGAATCGGCGATTATGTCTGAATGCCCATGCGTGTTTTACATTGAAACAAGAAAAAAACACTGCCATTGTTGAGGTGTCTGGGGCTGAAACACTGATCCAAACACGAATCTATAATCGATGTAAACAAAGGGGTGAACATACATAATAGTCCCCTATTTTTTATTTTATGTTTGGATGTTGTATTTTGAATTGTACAAAATGGCCTGTAAATTTTTTTAAATTTAAAACCTGAAAACCCCATGTTTGGGAAAGGGGCAAAAGAAAAAAAAGTCCAGAATAGGGTTTCGATACTTTAGTTTTGTTTTTTTTTTTCATTTGTTTTTGACAGCTTCTCTCGATGACTTTATGGGATGTCACTAGGATGTTTTCAGTTAAAAGGAATCCCTTGTCGTTGTAAATTTGTGGGGTTTCTTGCATTCGCAATGTGTTTGAGACAAATTTGGGTTTTCTTGGGACATGAAGATCAGTCAATCTGGAAAAATTTTAAGAACTTTTTAAGGGATCTCAATGCAATCATGAAAACCCCGCCAACACTGATTAAATTTGGGTTCTCATGAGTACCCCCAAGAGGATAAGTCCTTTGAATTTCCAGCCTCAGAAACGGCAAATTTTAACGGGACTTAGATTAAATCCACAAATACTTAAAGGAGATCAAGTACCCCACGCATCTCAAATAAGGCTAAGTTCCCAAAACTTATTGCCGGGTTTAATTGCGGGGGGGTTTTGCCCGAATCCCGCCGGCTGCCATGGGCGGGGGGGCCGGCAGTGCCCGGCCCCCCTAGACATCCATTATCCACGGGGACGTATCCGCCGGGATAATGTGCATGTCACTTTCTCCCCGTGCTGTGAAAACGAGGGGAGGGGGGGAATCCCATAGTCTCTATGAGAACTGGGTTTACTTTTAAATGACGGGGAGGGGATTTCAGCCTTTTTTGGCCCAATACGGCTGAAACCCCATCCCAAATAGCTGTGTAACAGCCCCAAATGTTAAAGGGGAAAAATTGCGAGAATGGACCTTTTAAAAGGAACAACGGCAAAAGAGTAAAGAACTGGAATGGGCTTAGACCGATAGAAAACTGTTCAGTTGGGTTTTATGAGTCAAAAGATGGTTAAGATGTTTTGTGAAGACGAGCTGGTGATGTGGTTTCTTCGTGGTTCCCCCCATGAAATGGGATGAGGGGGAGGTGCATTTTAGTGCACTATTGGTGATTTATTCAAAGTTTGGGGAAAAAAAATGCCCCTCAGGCTACCCGCATTCTGCGGAACATCCCATCACTTTGGTTTGTGCTAAGGGGAAAACATTTTTTCAACAAAAAATGCCCCTAAATATACCCCCAAGAAAAGAAAAATTATTTGCCCAAGGGGAAAAGCGGGAGTGTAGCATCAATCCATGGCTCCAAAAATTGCCCACTTCAGCCCAATTCGGATGGTTGGGATCACAGAGTAAAGGGAAAAAGGCCCCAGTGCCGGCACCACTGGAAACTCCTTCAAAAACTTTTGGAAAACCATTCCAGGTGCTACCCATAAAGATACTGGGGGAAATGCCAATGTCCCCAGGGTAAGGGGTTTCTTTAAAGAATTAGACTTAAGGGATGTTCACACCGAAACTTCAGCGCACATTTCCCGGGCTATTTTTCTATTACGAGCGAGAGGGCCCCAAATTACGGTAATCCATGTCTCATAGTGAACTATGGTTTATGCCCCCTCCCCCCTCCCCTACAATACGATCGTATTGCAAGCGGGGAAAAAAAGTGACATTCCTTTATTTGCGGCGAATACCCGCTGCGGTAATGCATGTCTTGGCGCCAGCGGGGTTGAGGGCCCCCTTCCGGGCTTACGTGCTGGCAGTGCGAGCCCCGAAACCCGAGTTTGGGAGGTACATACCCGCAATACATCGTGTGAAAAAGCCTAAACCCTTTTATAATTTTTTCTCAGTATCCCTGTCGTCTGCTTGGTGTATGCAGCTGTTTAAGGGGGTTTTCTCACTGCATTGATTTGTCCTGGTTTCACTTTGAATTCAGGGGGGTTGTAGCTATAGCAACCTGTGCGGCAGCCTATCGGGTAGTTATAGCGACCTGAGGCGCTGATGACCCCAAACAAAGGGGATATCTAGGAATAGGTGGGACATGTTAAGGGACACATATTGCAAGGCTTGTTTTTGCAAGATCTTTAACGAAAAAAGCAACCCTTTGTGAGCAACCCCTTTAGGATGACATTCCGAAACGTCTCATTTACAGTTTTAATGTGTTTTAAAGTTATGTCACATTCACCCATGATAAACCAAATTTTTTAAAAAAAGGGAAAAAAACAGAAAAACCCTTTAAAAGGTTTGGAGTTGACTTTTTTTTTTTTTTTTTTTTTTTTTTTTTTCCTATGCATTTTTTGTGCAGTTTTTGTAACCCAAAATAGGCAGGGGTCAAAACCCCCAGATGCCCTACAAGCTTTTCCATTTCTTTTCCCCTCTGGAAACAAAAAAAAAAGAAAATACAAAAACTGCAAAAAAATACACAAAAAAAAAAACGATTTTAACCCCACCCGACCCTTTTTTTTGGTTACTATTACTCCAATTTTTTCCCTTTCATTTTCTACTTTGGGGACGTTTATATTGCAGCCCCTAAAAATATGGCTTTATTAGTGGCACAACAATTGATTTCTGGCCGGGACCTGCGGCGTGTGCTTCATTTTGGGTTTTACAGTCCATCCTGATTTTGGGTATAATCACATTTTCGCTGGGGAAATGCAGCACAGACACACATTGTTTCCACATTGGAAATTCTGTGCTTGCAAGCACTGAATTCAAATGAAAAGCAAATTTGCTGCGGATTGGACACTGACTCTGAGACAGTTAGCCTGAATGTCCCCGGGTAAACCCGTTGTGGGAATGCACCCTTGCGCACTGTTGTTTTGCTCGGGGGGTCAAAAGCAAAGCGGGTGCTGAGTTTTAAAAAGGGATTGCCGCTACAAGGATTGCTGCTTTTTTATGTTAAAGTTTTGCAAAAACAAGTCTTTTTGCAACATGGTCCTACCTTTCCTAGATATCCTCTTTTGGGTGCATAGTTCCTCAGGCGCTATACTACGCCTGTTTATCCTCCTAAAGGGCTCCAGCACGGGTTGCTATAGCTAAGCCCCTGGCTTTTCTGCACCCTAGTACCCCCAGAAAAACGTGCCCCAAAATTCAAGGTAAAACAGGACTGGGGTGAGATAAATCAATATAGTGGAAAACCCCTTTAGTGCCTGCGCTTGGTGATAATCCTTCGGTTTTGGGGCCCTCAGTTCTCTAGAATTTTTCCATAGACAACTTGAAATCGGAAATCATGCATTCTCACTTTCCCTATTGATGGGTCGCATTTTTCTTGCTTTTTTTGTGGTACCCGGGTTTAAAGCTGATATGAGAAATGTTTTGTCTTAAAACTTTTTGTTTTGAAAAGATTTTGTGAAATGAGCGCGAATACGTTACTGTCATACAGATATTAATATCCATTTGAATTCTTGCCTAAAAAGAAAAGGGAACGCTGGGGCCACCCACAGGAATAAAGTTTTAATGGTGTGAGAAAAGTAAATTAAAAAATTAAAAGTGCGTTAAACTTTAACCCGGCATCCTATAATCCGAAGTCTGAAAAATCTTTGGGTTTCACAAGCAAAAACACCTTGTAGGGCATTTTTGTGATTAGTGCACATTGGTGTAACGTTTTCTAAGTTTTTTTTTTTTTTTTTTTTTCCCCCCCCATCTGATGATCCAAATCCCATAATGGACTTGCTTGTGTATATATATGACCAGGAAAGTAACCTTAGAAGGGTTTCCCAATTGTTGAGCGAGGGATTGGTGACACCCATTCCTATGAAATCTGTTCTGTTTGTAACGATGTCATTGATAGTTCGTTTTCCTATTCGTGTCTGCGAGGGAGGTTGGGTTGTTCATACATTGACTACTCCCTAGTCCGTTTTTTTGGTTTCCCTTTTAAATTTAGGGGCTGTTACTGGTTACTAGGCTGCAGTAGAAGCCAGGGCCCGTAGCTATACAAAAAGTGCTGGAGCCCCATCAGGGGAGATCAACAGGTCGTGCTATAGGACCTGAGGAGCTGAGCAGCCCTCAAGAGGGAATAGGGAGGATATGTTAATGGCCCCAAAATTGCAAATGACTTGTTTTTTCAAGATTTTAAAAAAAAAAGCAAACCCTTTTAGTGAGACCAGGGGCGAAATAAGGGGGAGCAGCGTAGCACCGCCCCCGGGGGCCCCCCGACCTTTGGGGGGCCGGGGCAGCTGCGACACGTCTGCTGCCCCGGTAGTTCTGCCCTGCGGCCGCCACAGTGAACATACTATTTCACTGGGCGAGGCGAAACTGCGGGGCCCGGGGCCCTTTTTGCCTTGAAAAGCCTGGGCCCTCCGGGCCCAGCGCTCAGAGGCAGGGCTGGCGGACTGCAAGGAGCTATGCTAATCAGCCTGCGCCAGGCCACAGTGCTGACGTGGGCTGTGCAAAGACGGGTTTCCTCGAGGGGGCGAGAGAAGGTGAGTAAGTGATTTTATTTATTTTAAATTAATAAGCCCCCCCGCCTGCTTTAAGGGGCCCTATTACTCACCCCAAGCCCCCGCCTTTTGGGGCCCCACAACCTCCCCAAGCCCATGCCTGCCGTTTTGGGCCCTTAAGTCCCCTAAGCCCTGCCCCTATGGGCTCCTTTTGACTACACAAACCCCCCGCCTGTCTGTATGGGGCTCCAAAAGTCTACCCCAACCCCGCCTCCCCCGTATGGGCCCCATAGAAATTAAACCCTCCTTTATACCCAATGGCCCCATATCCTGCCTGTACTATTGGGGCCTATAGTACCTAAACGTCTGCCTAAATGGATCCATATGCCTGGTGGGCAAGGAGTAAGGTGCTGGAAAATGAGAATTCGAAAATTTTATCAAAAAACTCAGGGGTAGGTGTCCGGGGGAAGCCATCATGCGGTCCGGGGCCAAATTTCAGAACAAAAGGGAAAAACGACTTGGGGAGAAACCCCATTGTAAGTCACAAGATGTAACTGGCTATAATCACTTATATGTCTGCGAGCCTGGTACATTTGGGGTCTCCCTATATGGCACTATATGGCGGTACATTGGGCTTTGTGTCTGATCGTAATATGTGGGGTATTATTTAGTACTTTGTGGTCTTTTTCTGGCGGTATAATCGGGTTTCCCAGTATAGTTTTGGTTAATTTGGCTTGGTATAGGGGGATTTGTTTGGGAGGGTAGATAGTGATAAAATAGGTGAGGTATTTTCTAGTAATTGCAGTCCCCGAAATGTACATGGGGGGGGGGCCCCCCCAAAAGTTTGCTATGTGGCCCCCCGGTTCTCAGACCCCCCCTGGTTTGGCAACCACTTTTAAAAAGCAGCAGTTTTTGCTTTGAAAAATGTGCCAGTGATACGCGGCAAAATCTGGGGACGACCTTGGATTTTCTGTGGCAATTTCATTTTTTTTTCTAAAAGTAGTATTATTGCTTTTTTGGGCACATACGCCCCATCCATGAAGCCAATTATTTCCTAGCTGCATGTCGGACGGGGTGTTAGTTTATTTAAGGGCCCCCCCTTTTAAACTGTTTTGGGGCCCATCGGTGGACTTTTATTTTTGGGGCCCCGAAAACAGCCCTTAAAAGACTGTACATGCCTAATATCCCCTTTCATCTTTCTTTTGACTTTTTTTTTTTTTTTTTTATCCTTTTTTTGCCTCTTATGAGAATGTATAAACATGAAAACAACTCCGCTACCATGCTCGGGGGGCCCCCGGGGCTTTCCCTATTCCCCCTGGGGCCGTCGTACCCGCTCCAAACATGCCTCGTCCTGTTTATTCCTGGGGGCCTTAAAAAAGGCGGCTTCCTTAAGGTTACATAGTTTCATAGTTACTGTTACTAGTTTCATAGTTAATAGTTACATGTTACATAGTTACAAGTTTCATATTACTAGTTACTAGTTTCAAGTTACATAGTTACATATTACATAGGTTTTAGGTTGAAAGGACACATGTCCATCGGTTCAACCAAGGGTGGGGAAAATGGGGTGAGGGGGAGGGGCAAGGACTTAAAGCCCAGCCTCCCCTGGTTAAAGCCCCGAAACCCCAAAAAGGGAAGAACCAAAACCCGTCGTATAGCCCTATATCTGCCCCAGAGCCCCCATCGGCCAGGGTCCGAATTTTACCTATAGTACCATTTAAAATTTCTTTAGTTCCAGGAGGTATCTAAGCCTTTCTTGAAACTTCTACATTCTGCGTGCCAGTCCTCAGGCAGGCTATCCAAATTTACATTCTT
>JAODAL010000734.1:270000-278000 GCA_025379985.1 Phyllomedusa bahiana | reverse complement strand
GCTTTAAAAGGGCCCCGTTGGGTTTTTGGAGCCTTTTTTGGTGGAGGTGGAACGTTAGACTCCAGCTCCAACAAAATGGACTCCGGCTCCGCTGCTCCGACTCCACAGCCCTGGTATTTATTGCATGACAGACTCCAGTGGTGCCTGATGATAGTCCCCAAGTCCCCACTGACTTATCATTCAGCTTGTTGAGTCTTGTCATGGCGTCTGTCGTTTTCGCTGGACGTATAGTGCTACCTGCTGCACTATTGATCCCATCAATTATGATGGAATTTTGGACAGAGGTTTTGATCGGAGCCTTCAATGCAGATGTACTAATAACCTACACAAGCAAAGGTCCTGATTTATTCTCACCCACATGGGGCATGCATACACTGTAAAAAACCTTATAAGCAACTTGTCATAAATAACATGTTTTCATCCTCCGCTGCATGGTCTCATCTACTTTGGTGGCCTGTGGTCTTATATCTTAGGCTGCCCTTGTAAGCATTAACTTTAACAATGAATTAGACTTATCTCTTATATGTTGCTTGTTTTAGCATTGGCCTATTGTTATAAATTGCAATGATTTCATGGTTGGACTCTTAGGCTGCGTCCCCACGGCATGGGACAAATACCGAGCGGAGAAAAGCCCCCCCTTCACTTAATTGCACATATTCGTCGAAACCGGAGGGAAGAATTGCTTTGGGGAATGTTTTTCGGGCAGCCCACGGGCGGGAAAAGCTGCCGGGCAGAAAACCCATGCAGTGGGGACTGCTGCACGGGTTTTCCATAGGAGCCCGGTGTGCTCATTTTCGGCCGGTTTTTCAGGCGGCCTGCAAAACCGCAAACCGGCCGAAAATCCGTGCCATGGGGACATGCCCATAGGAGGACATGTATGAAAACTGTCTAACACTTTCTTTGTTGCCCATAACAACAGTCAGTGCGCCCCTTTCATTTTTTTCAGAGCAATATATGAAATGAAAGAGGATCTCTGGTTGCTACTGGCAACAAAGAAAATCTTAGGCCTAGTTTTCATACATGAGGCCCTTAGCTCCTACTTAAAGATATTTTCTTCTATTTGTGTGCTTTTAGTTTGTCAATACATAGAATTGATTTAGCTGTAGTTGTACTGCCAAATTTTGTCTCAACTTCTCCCTTGTTAGACCGCACAGTTTAATGTGGAACATTTCTCAGGAATGCATAACTGGTACGCCTGCTCCCATGCCCGCCCTACCTTCTGTAATGTGTGCCGAGAAAGCCTCTCTGGGGTCACCTCTCATGGACTGTCTTGTGAAGGTAAGAAACCAGTGCATTAGTTGACAACTTGAAACTGAATTATATACTTTAAAGAGAACCTGCCCACATATTTAAAAGCCCCCCTTGCGGGGACAGAAAAGCATGTCAGCCCTCTGTTCCCAGCACGTGCCCCTTTAAATTCGTAAAGCGGTATTTTCGGTTTTAAATGCTCAAATTGCAGTTTTCACCAAAAAAGTCATTCAAAAGTCCTTTTTCTTCATGCCCCGCCCCCTGATTAGCCCCGCCCCCCTAAACTTAAAAACCTATTTGGCTCGGTCCCCACGGTGTATTTGCGGGACGTTTTTCGCCCCGAAATTACGCCGTGTGTACGGGGGGGGGGGGGAAGGGGGGGCCATAGAATTCATTATTCCTCTGTGTTACCTGAGTAATTGACATGTCACTTCTTATTATCGAGCGGGAAGGAGACTAATCCAAAGTTCTTTATAAAACTTTTGGGTTACCAAAATGCCCGGGGACTTACTCGCCCCGTATTTCGTGCAGTACAGCGTCAAATTGGGGTGAAAACTCCCATTTTAAGCCAGTGACTGGCCTTACTTAATAGGTAAAAAGCATGTGAATAACTGCCCAATGGCGGGACAAAAATTTTGGGGGCGGGGCTAACCCTCTCGAATAAAATTTGTGCATTGAAAGCTCTAAAACCCAGCATTTACAGAAAAGGCAAGCACTGAAAAAACAGGGCTGACACTAGCTTTTGCTGCCCTCACAAGGGGGGCATAACTACGACAGGTTTTTCCCCCTTTTAAATAAAGTATACAATATTATTCTTTAGGCTATTCTACACAGCACAGGATTACTGTAGTATTTTTAAGCTAGTTCATTATTTAGAATCTGCAAAAATCCGACTGTATCCCAGTGCCCATAGACCGTAATAGAAAATCTGAGGTGTAGTCTGCACAGCAGGGATTTTCTACCGTGGCATTTGTAAACCCCCCGCCCCCACGCGAAGAAGAACATATTCTATGTACCAGTGGTTCCAGTACAGTCAGTGTACTGGGCTAGTGGGAAATCCGAAAACTGACTGGGTTTTTTTTTGTGCAAACCTGCGCCGAAAACCACGGCCCAGCGATGTTAAAATGCCGTCTGATTTGGATGACTTTTTAACATTTTCTGTGTATACATAGCCTAAGGTACTTTCTAAGTGTTTAGAACAAATTAATCATGGTGGATTAAGTAGATTGGCATCTATATTTGTATTTAATGGCTGTGTATAGCGTACAATCATTAGAAGCACTTGTTATAGTAACCCTTCAGGGCTTGTTCCTCTCAGTATATTGCAGTTAACTGATCTTTTTCTCATTGGTGGTTTAATAGTCTGTACTTTATAATCACTCTGGTTTTGCTGTGCTAGTTACAAGTTTTCTGTGCGCTAAGTGCATGGAGAACCTATAATACACTTGTGTTATACACAGCAGTCAATTTGAACCGGGAGGAGGGACAGAGCAGCAGCCTCAACCAATCATGAAACAGGAGGTGTGGCTCAGACTACCTAAGACTCCCTGTAGGTACTGTTGTTAGGCCTTAGTAACAGATCTGCCTGCTTTTTAGCTCCGTCCTATTAGAACAAACAGCAAAATCTAAGAATAATGAACTGTAGGTAATCATCTCCTGTGGGTTGATTCTTGCGTATAATTTAGAGTTTCTAATTAGACAGTCAATCCTCTCCTGGGAACTGTGTTATGTTAAAGGGGTTTTCCAATCCTTTTTTATTTTTTTTTATTTTTTTTTTTTAAACCTCTGTGTGCACCCCCTCCACTAACTGTGCTAAAATAGAAAATCTCCCCATACTTCTCCTATCACCACCGTGCCAGTACTGCCAGAACTCTAGTAGTCACCCATTGATGACATCACATTTATGGATCACATGATGTTGCAACCAGCCTCTGGCCACAGCGGTCACATGCCTACATGTCCAGCATGTGATTGGCTGCAGCATCATGTGACCCATGAACGTGATGTCATCAGTAAGGGATTGGGGGAAGGAACACTGGAGCTTGGGCAGTGCTGGAACGGTGGCGATGGAAGAGGTAAGCATGGCTTAATTTTTTATTTTAGCACAGTGAAAGGTGGTAGGGAGGTTTAAAAACTCTTGGAATAACCCTTTAAACTGTAAAAGTTGATATAAAGACACCATTAACGTTATCTTGTAGAAATGTGGATTTATAAGTTGAAATCTGGAGATTTTCATTTTTTTTACGTTCACTTCTGGAGTGCTTGTGCATCATCATCATCCTGAGACTGATGTAAGACAAATTTTGTCTTTACTCATCTATAGTGAAAAGAAAGAAAATGGTGTTTTGGGTGATCTTGATTCAGGGCAGCAGTACATTATAAATGCCTTGTTTTCGGATTGTTTTAGCCCTTTTTGGTCACTGCTTGGTATATGAACCCCCAGTACTAGAATAGGATATAACCTCTAGACGCAATACGTGAAAAATTACTAAGACTTGAAGATTAACAACTCCCATTTTCTATATAGTCATATAATATTGAATTGACTTTTATACCGTTCAAATTGCTAAAGTCGTTAGGGAAATGTTGACCATTATGGATTTTATAAGTAAAATCTCTCAAAATACCTCAGGAAACAGCAGTATTGGACTATAGAGGAAAAGTATTGAGTGTGTTTTTCCATATTGGCAATTAATGGTCTTCTGGTTTTAGTGAATAATGGTTCCCCGAATAACTTCCATGCTTATTCCTGATCAGTTGCTGAAATGCAGCACACAGAGAGCAGGGGCTAATTACCTATTCGTAGTTGTATGGAAGACGTCTGGTTTCTGGATACACGCTAATAGAGAAATGAAGAATGGACTACTTATAGCCATTTAGTGTGACGTGAGAGTTTCCATTTGTTTCTTTTGACCGGGGTGTAATCTTTTATCCCAGTAACTACAGAGCAAACCTGTTTTACTAAATCTTGGCTCTGATGTTTTTCTCTGGGACATTTCCTTGATGCCTGTCATTATTGGCTGTAAACCTTGCTGTTCCGCATACCCTACATACACTGTATTGTATAAACTTCACGCAATTGATAGTATTAGGGAAAGTCCAGCATACATAAATGTTTATACAGATGTGAGCATTGAGTCATCTCCATTCTGGGCATTAAAGGTGCTTTCACACAGCGCAGTTTGGGTGCAGTTTTAACTGCGCGCCAGTAAGGGTGCTTTCACATGGTGCGTTTTTGATGCGTTTTTGCCGCGATTTTTGATGCCTTTTTGTGCAGCAATGTACAGCATTAATGGATGTGCCTTCTGGCAAAAATCGCGTCAAAAACACATAGTGTGAAAGCACCGTTGGTGCAGTTTTGACTGCGCTCCAACTAAACTGCCTTTATTACCAGCAAGCTTCTGTCACTTATCTAAACTGTTTGGAAAGTGAGTAATCAATTAGTGTGTTTGCAATCCACAAGACTTCACACAGTAATTGATTACTTACTTGAAACACCTTTCTGAACAATTTAGACAACTGAAAGAAGCTTGCTGGTAGTAAAGGCATTTAAGACTGCGCCGTGTGAAAGCACCCTTAAAAAGTTTATCTAAATTATTCAGAGACGTGTTTCAAGTAAGTAATCAATGACTTGTGTGTGAATTCTTGTGGATTGCAACCACACTAATTGATTCCTCACTTTCCAAACAGTTTAGATAAATGAAAGAAGCTTGCTGGTAATAAAGGCAGTTTAATTGGAGCGCAGTTAAAACTGTACCAAAACTGCACTGCGTGAAAGCATTCTAAAACTGTGTTAGTCTAGAAGCCCTGTTACCTAACTATTATGTCTTCAGTCCGGTTTACAGCCAGAGTGGAGCATACACATGAGATAAGTCAGACAATATTTCCCAACATGCCAGATACGATCTCGGATCAACTGTGTGTTTAAAGGGAATGTATCATCAAAAAATGACTTATTGTTTAACTTTTTTATGTTAAACACATTTTTTTTTAGGAATTTTTGGTTATGTTTTTTTAATTTTACTTATCACTTTCAATATTTTTTAATAATTCTTATGTCCTGCAGTTTTCACTTTGGCCACTAGGCCTAATAATAGTCTGACAATTCCTGTTCTGTAGAGAAATATTTTCAGTAGTCTGCTCATTATCAGCACAAGCAAGGTTACACTGAAAGGAGACACCAATGTGTATAACCTTCACTAAACTTGTCACTACTTCCTCCACAGACATGTCGGCCCCTCACCTCCTGTCTCTTTCCCCCTCCTTGTAGATTTTAAGCCCTCGCGGGCAGGGTCCTCTCTCCCTCTGTCGTGCCAATTGTCATTATCCCTTATCACTGTACTCGTTTGACTTATGTAATGTATGTAACCCCCTCGAATGTACAGCGCCCTGGAATCAATGGCGCTTTAAAATAAATAATAATAATATAGATAACACAGGATCCACCAGTCACAGTTCCCCCTCTCCTCCTCGATGCACACTGACTTCTTCCCAGGTCACAGAGCATGCCTAGAAAACTCTCCTATAGAAGTCAATGGGACTGAGTCCATCTTAAGGCTCCTAAGTGCATGAAGCTGCTGTAAAGTATATCTCTAAATGCTGTTAAAGCAGTGCAAACAAAAATACTGTCCCCACAATCATAAATAGATATCTGAATTGAGAAATATACAATCACGAAATAAAAACTGCTAAGAAGAAAAGAATATTTGTCGGGGGTCTTGATTTAAAGGGGTTTTGCCAGGACAGTGCCTTATCTGCTAAGAAGCAATTGTAAACAAGCCACGCTGAGCTAAGAGAGAGAGAGACACAGCCAGAGCACAAACCGTGCATGAAGGATCGTGTGAAATGTTCACTCAAATAATCACACTACAACTAGTGGATTCTGTATACAAAAGACAATACCTTTCTCCACAGCAGCTTGAAAGCTCCTTCATGTTGCCTGTCATCAGATAAAGCAGGGATCTACTCAGATAATCACACTACAACTAGTGGATTCTGTATACAAAAGACAACATATTTCTACCCGGTGCCTTGAAAGCTTCTTCAGCTCCCTTTCATCAGATAAGAAGTGTTCTCTGCGCAAGCCCGGCCAGCAGCTCTTGTCAGGTCGTATCTAATAGAAGCTTTGAAGTAACTAAGGGCAGGTAAGGCAGCCTGTAGCTCTCTCAGGCTGAAATTTTTGTAATCACATATATTTAGAGAAGTGATTAAATACCCATTTTGGAGGATCCCACGTCAACATTACATCATGGCAAAACGCCTTTAATAAGTAAAAAAAAAATGGCGACAGATTCCCTTTAATCCACTAGTGAGAGGAAGGTCATGGGCTGCCAGACAGTGGTTGTGGCCTGCAGGGGCCAAAAGATTAGGTATAAGGAATGAAACATGCCTGATCCTTCTTTCCCCCCATACACTGATTGTAGGTTGAATCTTTATGTCTTGTCAGCCTTTAATGCATAAAGCCAGCCTCATTTTTCTTAACATACAGTTAATTTTACAGTAATGTCCCATTCACATTTCTTTTTGGCAGCCTGGTCGTGATATCCGATTTTGTGCTGCAAAAGTGAAATATGAATGGGACCTCACTGTAAAAACATCTTCAGGTCTACAATTTGTATGTAGATTATGCTCTTGAGTCTGATGGATAAATGGTATATGTTTGCTAAATAGAGCAAAAGTACTCCAATTGGAACTATAGTTGTCCTATTGAAGTCGATGGTCCCACCATGGTATTGTTTAGGCTAAATTTTTGCGGTATTCCAATGGGCACCACACATGGGTTGCCAAAAAGAGATGTGACTGGGGTCCAAGTCAGTTGAAGCTTTCAATTTTTAGTTGCTTTTGGTGAGTTGGGGAAATCTCTAGTTGGTTATCTAAGTAGTAAAGGTGACCTCCTGTAATATGCCCAGAGCTGGCTGCTTATTTTCTTAGCTGGGGATGGGGATTTCTTGCTTTAGTCATTGGTCCATGTGACCGGAAGCTCACTGGTCTAATGTAATATGCACTGGTAATAAATGTTGTACATACAAATTCCCCTCTCTGCTTGTACGAGCACCCAGAACATCCAAGTGGAAAAAAAGCAAGACTTGTTGGTGCAGTAATTATACTCACTGACCATTTCCTGAAATTTTTACTGCACTGTAGAAAGTCAAAGTGAACTAAGGGTATGTTCACACGGCGTAATTGCGGCGCATTTCACCGCGTATTTGCGCTTAATACGCGGCAAGATGTGTGCCGCAATTACGGTAACCCATAGATCTCATAGAGAACGATGTATTATGCCTTGTCCCCCCGCACGTACAATACGATCGCATTGTACGCACAGGGAGATAAGTGACATGTAAATTATTTGCGGATTTATAGCACGTACTCCCACGGCGAGGGGGTGGGTGGGCGTTAGTCCACCGGCCCCACTGGCATGCATTACTTGCGGTACATATTCGCGTATTGTACTAGTGGGGAGAGGAGGCGTAATCCATAGTTCTCTATATGTATTAGAGCGCTTGTATTAGAGCGCAAATGCAACGCAAAATGCGCGCCGAAATTTGCTTGTGTGAACATAGCCTAATGTATGTCAAGGAGGCCGGCGGTCTACCGAATAACACACACATATCCCCCCCCCTCGCCCCGTGCTTCAGGAGTACGTGCTGATCAGTGCGACTCCCAAAACACCCGGCGTATTGCGGCGCGTATAGTACACGCCGCAATTACGCCATGTGAACATACCCTTAGGCTCATCTTGTTTTTGGTCT